>CAJPEV010000749.1:0-39694 GCA_905338385.1 Darwinula stevensoni | reverse complement strand
ATGAGGAGGTGAAGGAGACAGTGGAGAAGTGGCTTTCGGAGGTGGAGCGGAGCGTATTCGACGAGGGTATAAAAAAGCTGGTGCCCAGGCTGAAGAAGTGCATCGAAGTTGACGGCGATTATGTTGAGAAATAAACACATATTTTGGAACATACCCTGTAAATTTGGTTGAAATATATTCATTTTTCGATTTTTAACAGCTGTTGTAACCTTTTTTTCTGGATATCCCTCGTATAATGAATTTATATGACATACCAGTATTGGGGGAGATCCACTAAGTTAAAGGTCTGGAAGGATGGTGAGGATATACATAGAGGCTGATTGGTCAGCTTCTTATACAATACATATAGGAAAGACAATACCTGTGTAATTGAAACGGGGAGCAACACTGTTACTTGAAAGGTAGCACGTTACTCCCAAGGGGGTTGTTATTATTGTTGCTGTTGTTGCCCCACCTTCGAGGTGGGACAACCACAGTGTTCCGTCTACATGGCTTTCGACTACTACCTTGACACACAGCCCTACACACACACACACACTCACTCTACATTACTCTTGATCTGACTATCTTGCTCTGCTCTCTCTCTCTCTGCTAAGCACCTTCTCGCTCGCGCAGTCTTTTATAACCCTTACTTCAAGACATGCGGGCAAGTTCATCCGTTCGACCCGGTAAACAAGGTGATTCTTAATAAGTACCTCCTGCACGGTCTAATGTTGCACATCCTCTCCGAGATCACTCGAAGACCCATCGACTCGTATAGGCCTAATTAGCCCCGTAAGCTGAGGGCTGACTTACATTTGAACAAAAAAGGTAGGCTTAGGCATGGCCTGCAGACAGTCGGTGGGTTAAGCCTAGGCATTACGTTAATGAGTCCCTTGGAGAGAGGTGCGGGGAGTTGAAGAAAGGAAAAACACTTTTGAAAAATTGTTTTGAACTTATTTCATTATGCTATCATTCCAAACGGGAGGCGAGAAAGTCCCCAGTGTACAAGTTGTAATGCAGTAATTCCCCAGAGTAATAATGCAACTCGCCCTCACTCACGATCTATATGCTTCCACGAGTGCTCGATCGGATTCATTTCTCGGCTTTTTGGTACCCAGGGAAAGAGGGGAATGCCTTCATTCCTCTTTCAGACTGCTCATCCAAGAGGTGCGGCACGTAGAAGACGAAGAATACGAGCATCGACTCTCGGTGTTCCTTGTTGGTACGACGGTAGGAGATGCGTCTTTCAAGTCTCAATTTCCGTGGCAGAATTAAGACGTCCTTCTTTGAACACCAACTCTGTCCATGACAGATTGCAGCGCGTGCCATGACACTTCCGCTTCCATATTTAACCGTATGGTGAAGACTTCTCGGTCGAAGGTATTTGTTAGGTCTTCTCTCCAGATTTGCTGGAACCTCTGACCATCGCTTTCCAAGCATCTCGCTTTGTCGTAGCGGCGACATTCTGCTCGGTTAACTTCGCGGTAATATTGACCACAGATCCAGGTGAAACGCCGAGATTTTCGGCAATTTGTCGTTGACTCTAGCCGCAATCCGGACGGCTCGGGTAAATGGAAAAATATCTCGGGCTTCGCTTGATTTCGGCGCGGCGACGGTGCACACCGATGATCTGCCTATTCACAAGTTAAACGTCCAAATGGCAACCGAAGCCCTCGTGAAATACGAAAGGCTAGGCTAGATGCATTAACCCCTTCACTGGCATTTTTTTCAGACACAAATTGTTGGATTGGTCTCGCTGAACGACGAGAACAGTTCTTCCGCGCCAGTCAAGGGGTTAACGGGGGTGGCTATATTTTTGCAGCAGGGCTCTGTGTATCATTAAAATGAATGGATGGAGAATACTTTAAAGAAAAGAGATAACGAATAGGGCTAATAAAGAATTAATCTATATTAAATACATTTATAAAGATAATTGATCACCAAAAACGCAGGATTTTCGCATTTTATCCTGTCTCCCTCCCGCTTCCGCATCGAAAGCACACAAGTCTAAAGGCGAACGCTTTACCACTGATACCTTATGGCACTTCAGCCAGGACAAAGTTCGATAGGATAAATGAAGACAGCCTTAAAATAAACAAGGGAGAACGATGCGCGTATGTGAAAGGTGGGGAGAAAGAGATAAGGTGCGCCGGGGAAGGACGGAGCTAATACTGACGGGGAAGGACGGAGCTAATACTGACCGGGAAGGACGGTGCTAATACTGACGGTTTTGTGCGTTGCTCTGCCTGCGAGAGGAGATTCCGGGGGGATTGAAGGGCGCGGAGATGGAGTTTAAAGCCTTGAGGAAACCTTCAGCTCTCTTCAAATACGTGGAAATCGTGAGTTTCTTTGTGCTCTGTCCGTCCGTCACATTCCTGGAGAAGCAAGGGATGAACGAGTCTCGATGCATTCGTTCACTGCGTCCAGTTATTCGGCTTCCTGGCGCTGGTACTGTACCGGGGAGCGAAGCTGCCGCTCTGGGAAGTTTCCAACTCGACTATCCTTTGGATGAACCCGAACTTGGACGAAGGAGGTTACGTGGTCCTCGGGTGCCTGTTGGGGCTGTTTCTCTCCACCGTCGTGTTCTTCGCCCTCGCCCTCGGTCACGAACCCGGCCTTATGGTGAGTCGCCCCGTCGCCTCTCTCGGGACACGAGGGGATTCGCTTCCGCATTCCATGCATGTCAGGGACGTCAAAGGGATGTCAGGAATGTCAGGGATGTCAAAGGGACTTCACGATGGAAAAGACGGCTCTGGCGAGGCAGCCGAGGGATAGTCCCCCTCACCACAAACGGATATCGCGCGTTTCCGATCAGAAGTACCAGATATCAGAAATCACGGACTATCAAATGGATCACGAGGCTATTCGCTTGGGAGTTCGTAATTGTGTTTGTAATCTATCAACGAAGTCATCTGCGGGGTACAGAAAACTCTTCAAAATTTGGATATGAAGTATCTTCTACTTTCAGGTTTTATATTCACAACTCCAATACCGCAGAATTTGTCTGACTTTCTCATCAACTTGCGAATATTAATTATTAATAATATGTTATTTGGGTCACGACCATTACAAAACGTCCACCGAATTTGGAACCAGGTGGATGTCCCCCTAGGCGCTAATTCCGCCTGTCGGAGCGACGTCCACCTGGGGGAAAATCCACCTGGCTTAAAATCCATGTGCGTGAATGAATAGGTGGATTTCCACGGTGGAGGACGTCCATCTGGTTCCAAATCCACCTGAAATCCACCTGGTCAAACAACCAGGTGGATAGGGGATTGACGTTTTGTAAGGTATCATTTTCGCAGCCTTTCAAGTTCCTAGAGAAAGTGATCTCGATTATTATTGCCATTTCCTTCAGACTCTTACAAATGGGTTTTCATTCTCCATTTCCAATAGTTCAAATATGAAGGAAATTTAACGCCACTCTAGTCACTCGAAGAGAACTCGGAATATGGGATCTCCAAGGACCCTTACGAAAATTTCCCATTGGAATTTTTGTATGTGAGATAAGTACGTTATCTTACAGATTCGTCGTCGTATCCGGACATTTTATTCAACATAAATCAGTACATCTTCCGTTATTCTGCCTCAAAAGATGATTTTTCAGGGGTAGGAGAGTTTGACTTTCAAAACTGGAAAGGACATTTTCTGACAGGAACTTTTCTAACAGGGACACATCCAGAAATACAAGGAAACTTCTCATTTTTCTTTTTTATTTCCTTAAATTAAAAAAATCTCCTTTGCCGAATATAAAACGGCGCAACAGAGCCTGAAGACTCACAGCCGTCTCAGCCTTCTGAAAAACAAGAGAAGGCCCTCCGATCCCCCCCCTCCCCCCCCCCCCCCCGCCAAATTTACCGTCTAGTTCAGTTCAGAAATGCATGGGGGAGGTCAGCTGCCACCAAGGATTTCAAAATGGGGGACGATAAATCGCATTTGGTGGATTTGGAATGAATGCATTGCCGTGTTAAAATACCTGCCGCAGTTAAGCCATTCGGCGCTTTGCAACGAAGTTTCACATTTCCAAGAAATTTGCGTAGCTTAAGTATGACAGTGGTAACTAAACTAATAGAACTTTCAGCCTTTCCATGCGGGAACCGCACCAAAATGTCACGGATTATCGAGGGCAAGTCATAAATAGGATACATTTTTTTTCCCATGCAGCATTTCGAGACATAACCAGACGTCTTCGAGCGATGGACACAAATAAAGAACCTCAGAATAAGATGGAAAATCTAATGGGAAGACAGGAAAAATGACCTACTCCAACGGAACAACCGATTCCCAGGTTTTCTCGGAACAGCAATACCACTCGAGAAAATAGGAGAAATGGTTTCCATTATGAAGGAGAATTCCTTTTTCTGCGCACTAGACAGCAGTTCCATTTCCTGTGTCTTAAACGAAATATTCATGGAATTTTTGTTGATGATGGAGCTCTTACGCCCATCTGTGTGTTCCTACAAAGAACGTAATATATGCTTTAGCCCTTTTAGTGCCACGCGGCCGATTCATAGCCTCGATCGACTATACAGTATATCTTATTCTTTTGGATCTAAAAGAGTTAAGCACTTACATCAATTGTTAGCCTGACTTCATGGTTCTAGTTTATTTAGTTGATTTGTCATTGGATTATTAGGACTCCGCTACAAGTGTCTGTTTCGGCTAGTTTTGCCTACAAAAGGCTCAATTACGTATATTTTCAGCTTTCGACTTTTTTTTTTCTCCTTTTCGCCCTGAAGGAGATGGTACACGGAGGAGCGAGCGGCGGGTTCTACCTGGTCACAGGCTTATTACTCCTCGACAGCGCGAGCGACTCTCATGAATCCAAGGAAGCGCCTTTGATCCTCACCTCGGCAGTCTTCTGCATATTGCTCACCTTCGTCTTCATGGCGAATGCGCTCTTCGCAGCGTGGAAGTGGCGCAATAACACCGGATAGACTCCAGGAGATTCCCAAATCTCACGCCTGAAAAGTGAATCCAGTGTCATTTCCGTCTTGGAGTTTAAGCGAACCGAATAATATTTATCCATATTTATCCATATCCATTCTAGTTCATTTTAAGTCAAACTGAAAAACTCTCCTGCATAATCATATTGATTAAATGGCGGAATAAACAGCGCAACGTTGGACTGTGTAGTTTCTCGATGGATTACACGGCTCCCGAGACAACTGACAACCTGTTAGAGGTGCGATGCCTCATCGACGATCACGAATCGAACGTCACAGTAGAGAAGATTCATCAGCGCTCAATCCGCCTGCTTCCCTAGGAGATACATCAGCGCTCAATCCACTTACTTCCCTCGGTGATCGTCTTCTCGCTCGGATGGGTGATGCGTCGCGGGACGTGGTGTTTCTCCGTTGGCATGAGGATCTCTGCACGTCGATCCCGTTGTAAATCGCGGGGGAATTTTAGGGTGGAGAATCCATTTCAGCGTGATCTGCTGAGATTACAAGGTCCATGGGGATCATTGCATCCATGTGTTGAATTCAAAACATGCCCAACGTAAATATGCTTCCCGATTCTTCTGCGCAGGTGATACTGCGAGTCATATTGCCTATGAGTTCTATCAATACCCGAAATAACAAACCCTTTCCTTGAAGCTTGAAGTAAAGGCAGGCTCATTAAACATATTCCGATCCACAGATGCATAGTGACATGCCACGGAAGAGGACATTTCTACTTCGCCCATAGCGAAGCTGAATCGCTGAAAGGGTTCCATCCCCCACGACCATTCCTTTTCTGGGATGTGACCCCACTTGGGCTCGAGATAAAGTCAGGTTTTGGCTCGAATTCGGAGCATCAGGCCCTGAGATGTCGTTCTATCGTGTGCACTCTTGTTCGGTCAATTCTCAATTTAGCTCAAATTCGTTCTTCCATCGAGCAGCTCTTAAGCGAGAAAAATCTGATTGGAACCAATTCTGACAGAGTCCATCACTACGATCGTCTCTTTGAATCGCTGCTTCATGCTGTGGTTGTAGTGGAGAGCAACACTACGTCGCTCTTTCATGATTGGAAGATTCTCATTAAAGGCCTTCTGGCAAATGTATGGCCTGGTGACGAAACTGGATTTGCATCCCTGTCACTGATTTATTGTTCGTACGGATCATAGAGCTTCATCTCCGTCTTGAAAATTACTTTTGTAATATTGGAACATTCTAGGTCTTGAAAATGTTGGGACAACAATACGATACGCACTCATATCTGTTTTTTTTTGTTTTTTTTTTACCTTTGCAGAATTGCATGGCATATCCAAGCGATATGCCACGGCTGAAAATCTCGTGAAGTGCTTCGGTTCCTTTTTACGTCTCGCATACCCCTGCAAAAATGCCGAAAATGACCCTTTCACTTGATAGATGGCTGGACCGATGATGTTATGCAAAAGTTCGTTGCAGCTGGTGTAGAAGAGTAGGAGAAACACCATCGAAGCTAAACAACATGACATATAGAATCAAAGAAGCGTTCAGAACGATGGAGTCTGACGATTTAGGTACCGAACAGATCTCGGTGGCTTGGGAGCTCAATCGTAGGACACGCGTGAGCCATATTGAGAATTGGCCAAGCGTTAACCTGAGGAAAACGTACGTATTTGAACTTCGACCAGATGAGATATTTTTCCGTGAAAAGAGGCGAAGTTTAAACATTTCTGAAGTTTTCCAACAAAATATCATTTGTTTAATTTGTTCAGTAGATACCAAGAAACAGCCTCGAGAAATAAACAGGTAATTATGGACCACCTTGCAGTATTGCGTAAACCGCATTCAAATGGTTTCCCTCTCTTTACCCCCAACCCTTTACAGAGTTTTTTCTTTTGGTTTTTCACCTGCATCAAGATACACTCCAAATCAGAGTGATGTTAATTCGAAGGAGTCGTTGAGACTCATTCGGCAAAGGCCTACCTTTTTTACTCCAAAGAACCATGCAATCCACGGCTTTCGGGTGAATGGTGAGTCTGACTTCGGGGTCCCCAACGTCTAGGTATGAATGGGCGACGATTAACCTATCGATGACCATATCTCGGATATCTCACAATACCTCGACCCGAATACCACAGGACGGCACCCACGGACTTGTTTCTAAAATTGAAGTGAATGTTGGAGACAACAAGCAGCTGGGTTGTCCATTCATGGCAGGTTCAAAATGAAAAACATGCATCAACTACTGGTTTTTGTTGTTTCAAGTTCTTATATACACCAAAACGTATCATGTGCAGTATATATAGAACTATACAGAACGCTCGGGCACAGGTACGAAAGCAGAATCGTTCACGAATCTAACAAAGCCCCTGCACTGCATACGGCAAGCGTGAGGGAAGAAACGAACCCATACAGAAAGCTTAACGTCTAAACAGTCTACAGGACTGGCTAAACAGTGCGAATGAACAATATATCTCCACCGGGAATTGCTTCATTGTCTACACGGGGAAGTGTCCATGTCTTGCTCCGCAATCCATCTTCTTTTGGAAAAAGTATCTCATCTTAAAACGAATGGGATCTGGGGAGTGGGAGAAAGAGGAAGAAGAAAGAATGCTGCATGAGACACCTACTAAAGGTCAAGATATTGTAGTCCCTGCATCCCTGGTCAATTACCCCTGGGGCAAATTCAGATATTTTTGGCATACGATTCCGGCCAGAGGGAGGGGACAAAGACCCTGGGGTGAACGACTTCTTGGTAATATAATGGTCACAGTTCCACATTTTCATTGGATATTAAAATCCAGATATCATCATTTCTCGTTGAAATTTCTTCAACAATCAAAAGGCGCCTAGCAGAGAAGGTGGATGGTCTTGGGATTAAATGAAGATGACAAACAGTGATTCCCTTATGGTTGACTGAAGATTGATGGACGGAAAATCGGACCTCTCTTTGCGACTGGACTTCACAGAGAGGGAATATATTGGTCTATAATGTCGTTTAGTTTCTTTCACAGGGCAAGCCAAATTACGACCTCAAAACCATTCTTTATTTTCCACCTCAGTTCCATGACGTTCAACATTTTGCATTCGAGGTGAAAAACATGTTGTGGTAAGCATTTTCTACAGTTTCCTTGTAATCCTCATTGATATCATCTGGAAAGAATTTCAGGGCGAACTCTTGATGTCTCCTCTGGGCAGCTTCCTCCTCGTGCTGACTGGCCTCCATCTCGAGTATAATGAGGTGGGAAGTGCTTCGAGATGCTCCCATGTAGAGTCTTTCCCTTCTCTTCGCTCTTTCATTGGTGATCAAGAACACAATGGGGGCCTCCATCTCCTTAATACCTTGTACATAATCAACAAGGCGAGGGGTTATCAAAGAAACGTCGATCTCCTCTTCCATCTCCTTCTTCAACCGCTCTTCGTGGATGAAGGAATCCCCTTGCTCGGCAAAAAAAACCGCAATGTCACCAGGTTGTATCCCACTTCCGAACCTGTCTCTAAGTATTCCCAAAACCTTTTTAGCCAAATTGGAACTGGAAACATGAAACCTTTACACCCTGGGACCCTGTAGAGAGTGTCCCGTTCGGATTTCTTCTATTTTATACGCTGGATCGCGAGGTTCATATAAGTCGAAATCCCTTTCGGGGATGAGGTTTCTGGTCCAGGTTTGCAATACAGATAGCGGGTTTCTCAATACTGTGGGTGAGGAATGCGCACCTTCCAATTCATTTTTTAATCCATCTGGAATACTCGTGAAGGAAAGGGGGTCATAGGCCCACCAGGAATATCTTCCTTCTTTGCGGAGAGAACGGAGTGCAGTCCATCAGTGTTTATCAAATAATTAGCACAAATCTTCAGCTTCGTCCACAAAGACGTGGCTGAAAGGTGGTTCCTGGGTTTTGAGGATCTTCTCCGCTTCCATAAGTACGTCGTGGTGCATCCTTTTGGGGAGTTCCGTCACCAGGGCACGGCATTCAGATAACCTTCGACTCATTCCTAATATTGACATTCCAACAGAGCCTTTATTAAGCAATTGTTTCGGATACCTTACGCTTTACCACTGATACCGTATGGCATTTCAGCCAGGACAAAGTCCGATAGGATAAATGAAGATTAGCGATAACATTAACAAAGGGGAACGATGCGCGTATGCGAAAGGTGGGAAGGAAGAGATAAGGTGCGCCGGGGCCAGGACGGAGCTAATACTGACGGTTTCGTGCGTTGCTCTCCTGCGAGAGGAGATTCCAGGGGGATAGAAGGGCAAGGAGATGGAGTTTACAGCTTTGAGGAAACCTTCAGCTCTCTTCAAATACGCGGAAATCGTGAGTTTCTTTTTGTGTTCTGTCCGTTCGTCGCATTCCTGGAGAAGCGAGGGAAGAACGAATCTCGGTGCCTTCGTTGACTGCGTCCAGTTATTCGGCTTCCTGGCGCTGGTCCTGTACCGGGGAGCGAAGCTGCCGCTCTGGGAAGTTTCCAACTCGACTATCCTTTGGATGAATCCGAACTTGGACGAAAGTTACGTGGTCCTTGGGAGTCTTTTGGGGCTGTTTCTCTCCACCGTCGTGTTCCCCTTCGCCCTCGTCCTCGGTCACGAACCCGGCCCCATGGTGAGTCGCCCCCTCGCCTCTCTCGGGAAGCGAGGGGATTCGCTTCCGCAGTTCCATGCATCTTGGGATGTCAGGACGCAAGGACATGAAATCCCTTTGACGTCCTTATCAGGACGTCAAAGGGATTTCAAGCAGTACGATAGGAAAGACGGCTCTGGCGAGGCAGCCGAGAGATGTCCCCCTCACCACAGACGGATATCGCGCAATTCGGATCAAAAGTACCAGACATCTGAGATCACGGACTACCAAATGGATCACGAGGCTATTCGCTTGGGAGTCCGTAATTATTTTGTAATATATCAATGAAGTCATCTGCGGGGAACAGAAAACTCCTCAAAATTTGGATTTGAAATATCTTCTACTTTCTGGTTTTATATTCACAACTCCAATACCGCAGAATTTGTCTGGCTTTCTCATCAACTTCGGAATATGAACGTGTTTATTTGGGTCACGACCATTACAAAACGTCCACTGAATTTGGATCCAGGTGGATGTCCCCCTAGGCGCTATTTCCGCCTGTCGGAGCGATGTCCACCTGGGGGAAAATCCACCTGGCTTGAAATACTTGTGCGTGAGTGGATAGGTGGATTTCCACCGTGGAGGACGTCCATCTGGTTCCAAATCCACCCCAAATCCACCTGGTCAAACAACCAGGTGGATAGGGGATTGAAGTTTTGCAAGGGATCATTTTCGCATCAAGTTCCCAGAGAAAGTGATCTCGTTTATTATTGCCATTGCCTTCAGACTCTTACAATTAGGTTTTTATTGTCCATGCCCAATAGTTTAAATATGAAGGAAATTTACCGCCACTCTAGTCACCCGAAGAGAACTCGGAATATGGGATCTCCAAGGACCCTTATGACAATTTCCCAATGGAATTTCTGTATGGGAGATAAGTAGGTTATCTTACAGATACGTCGTCGTACAGGGTGCGTAAGAAGTTCTGTTACAAACTTTGGACTCACATAGAATGTCTCCCGGGTAGTATCTTTTACAAGCCTATGGGCGTGTGACTTGTATGGACATGTAGCTTAAAGTTGCAGATGAAGCAATGGTCTCATCAGTNACTTTTCATTTTTTATTTATATCCTTAAATAAAAAATGATATATACATATATTAATATATACTAGCTCTATTACCTTGGATAGGGATTAATTCATTTATTCTTTTCGAAATGGCAAACACGTATTTGAAGTACGTCCCCATTGAAATACGTGATATATGGAGTCGAAAGTCTTGATTTTCATCAAAATCATTACCTCTATGATTATATGTGTGCCTAACCTGAAATCTTTCCTTGTGTCCCTTTTTCTATGGGTGGAGAATACATTTTGAAATACTTCCCTCCAATAATCGACGCTAAGGAGACATATTTAAAAATTAGGATTTTTCCTCTACTCAGCCATCAAATAGGAACTTCTGAATGTAGTTTAAATTTTCTGCCTCTGGATAAAAAAAGAGAAAAATGGGACTAAAAAAATTGGTCTAATGGGCTTTAAAGAAAATTTTTTCTTTTAAAATGTAGACTCAGGGAACTCCATGCCACCCAGGTTCAGCCTTATACGTTTCCACTTTTTGCTGGCGGAAAAAAAATGTATTTGGAAAAGCGACCCACCCAAAAGCTGTGCTCTGAGGAGACGTATAAGAAAAGTTGAATTTTTCCTTAAATCAACATCACTTCAGTGATGCGTGCGCCAGCTACTTTTCTATGTCTGCCCGGTGAACTGCATGCCAATAAAGTTTCAATATTATACGTTTGCCCTTTTCGCTGGTGAAAAAACATGCTTGAAAAAGCCGACCCACCCAAATGCTATGCCCGGAGGGGATCCCCCATGAAAGCTGAGTACTCCCTCAGCTTAGTAATATCATGTCAGTTATGCGTGTGCTAAGTTTCACCTTTCCATTTCTGTCCAATTCGCCGCGACAAAATATTTTTTAAACATCGCCGCTTGAAAAAATTCCCCCAGTGGATGTATCGAGACTTAACATTTTCCTTTAAATCCATGTCTCAGTAGTAACATTCCTGCAAAGTTTCAGCTTTCCGTGTTCATCAGTTTAACTTATGCAAAAAAATTATTGGAAAACATCTCCGTTTGAAATTTGTGCCCCAGGGCATTTACTTCTAAAGTCTGAATATTTCTGCACACAGCATCCCAAAACATAACCCACTTCAGAGTTTTACCGCTAAGATGGCTAATATTAAAGATCAATGTGGGCCTGAGCAATCGTCCAAGGGTTGGATATAAGCTTGCAGAGTCATTCCCAATAGAGCAAGTACCGCCAATGTCGAACTGTATTTGTAGTATGCAAGCCAACAGGTATTTATTTTCCATTCCGTTTCCTTTTAGAAGGAGTGTGGATAAGGGTAGTATTGGCCTAAGGGTCCATCCATGGGGTAGGCCTAGGCCTGCGAAATTTGTCCCCAGGGCGTGTACACCCCCCCCCTCCTCCCTCCGAAGTCTGAATTCCTCTAGAGTGAACAACGTAGCAATAACACACACTTCCTTCAATGACTGAGGAGGAAGGAACGTGTTCATGAGAATGGCGTAAGCCTACATCTCCATCTATGGGGGAGGGGCAAGGGAGCAGACACATAAGCTCATTACTTCCGAGTTTCAAAGTGATAATTCCAATTCGACTGTAGAGAACTTTGTCGTTAATTTTATATTCTGGCAAAAGGACTCTATGGCAGTACCTTTTTCAAACTCTTCTAATGGTTCTAAACAGTTGTCTATGAAAAAACCGTATAAACCATATATGGAGCCCGTATACCTTCCCGTTTTGTTGAAGTGTGAATAGACTTAGCATGCTTATTTAACTCCTTGTCCAAGTTGTCATATTCATGCAAAGTTTCAGCTTTCCATGTCACTCCGTTTTACAGAAGCAAAAATAATATGATGGCGGGTGAATGAGTGACGGGATATGGAAGGCAAAAAAAGCCAAAAGAAAGCCTAGGAATAGCCGGAAATTGAAGCCGGACCTTTAGATTACCAGTCCGATATGCTATTACTACACCACCGAACACTGCACAGCCTATTAATACTTTGAATGCCATCAAACAGGCACTTCTGAGGCGTCTTTACATTTTCAGTTTCTGTTTCGTTGGATGAAAAACAAATTCAGGAAAATGGGACTGAATAAATGCCCTGACGGGTTTTAACTAAATTTTTTTTTCTTCTGAAATGTAGACTCATGGAACTCCATGCCACCACATTTCATCCTTATACGATTCCCCTTTTTGTTGGCAGAAAAAATGTTTTTGGAAAAGCGATCCACCGAAAAGCTGCGCTCTGAGGAGACACACAACAATAGTTGACTTTTTCCTTAAATGAACATGACGACCGTTATGCGTGCGTCAGGTACTTTCTATTTCTGCCCGATTCGGTAGGATATGAATACTTCTTTGGAAACTTTGCGTCCCCAAGAAAGATGCCCCCCCTAAATACTTCGGAAATTTGACAATTGATATTTGAGCTGAGTGCTTCACCAGTGACGTTCTTGCCATGCTACAGCTTTCTGTGGGTCTCCGTTTCATTGAAGCAAGGAAAACTATTTGAAAGTATTGATATGCTCCACGAAAAGGTGTGCCCCTATGACTTGCATCACCAAAGTAGAAATTTTTCTGAACTCTGCACCCCAAAAGGCACATGTCTACCAAGTTTCAGATTTCTAACCTTTCTGGAACATAGTTAGAATTAGCGTCAGTCAGTCACGTCTATATCTAATATATATAGACGATCGTGACTGACTGACTGACTGACGCAAATTCTAACCATGTTCTAGAAGGGTTAGAAATCTGAAACTTGGTACACATGTACCTTTTAGGATGTAGAGTTCAGAAAAAATCCGACTTTGGAGGTACATGCCCTGGGGGTACACGTTTCGGGAGGAAAGGTTTTCCTGAAATATATTTTGTGACAGATGAGGATGGCATTCAAAGTATTAATAGGCTGTGCAGTGTTCGGTGGTGTAGTAATAGCATATCGGACTGGTAATCTAAAGGTCCGGCTTCAATTTCCGGCTATTCCTAGGCTTTCTTTTGGCTTTTTTTGCCTTCCATATCCCGTCACTCATTCACCCGCCATCATATTATTTTTGCTTCTGTAAAACGGAGTGACATGGAAAGCTGAAACTTTGCATGAATATGACAACTTGGACAAGGAGTTAAATAAGCATGCTAAGTCTATTCACACTTCAACAAAACGGGAAGGTATACGGGCTCCATATATGGTTTATACGGTTTTTTCATAGACAACTGTTTAGAACCATTAGAAGAGTTTGAAAAAGGTACTGCCATAGAGTCCTTTTGCCAGAATATAAAATTAACGACAAAGTTCTCTACAGTCGAATTGGAATTATCGCTTTGAAACTCGGAAGTAATGAGCTTATGTGTCTGCTCCCTTGCCCCTCCCCCATAGATGGAGATGTAGGCTTACGCCATTCTCATGAACACGTTCCTTCCTCCTCAGTCATTGAAGGAAGTGTGTGTTATTGCTACGTTGTTCACTCTAGAGTAATTCAGACTTCGGAGGGAGTGAGGGCGGGGGGTGTACACGCCCTGGGGACAAATTTCGCAGGCCTAGGCCTACCCCATGGATGGACCATTAGGCCAATATTACTCTTATCCACACTCCTCCTAAAAGGAAACGGGATGGAAAATAAATAGCTGTTGGCTTGCATACTACAAATACAGTTCGACATTGGCAGTACTTGCCCTAATGGGAATGACTCAGCAAGCTTCATATCCAACCCTTGGAGGATTGCTCAGGCCTACATTGATCTTTAATATTAGCCATCTTAGCGGTAAAACTCTGAAGTAGGTTATGTTTTGGGATGCTGTGTGCAGAAAAATTCAGACTTTAGAAGTAAATGCCCTGGGGCACAAATTTCAAACGGAGATGTTTTCCAATACTTTTTTTGCATCAGTTAAACTGTTGAACACGGAAAGCTGGAACTTTGCAGGAATGTTACTACTGAGACATGGAGTTAAAGGAAAATGTTAAGTCTCGATACATCCCCTAGGGGAATTTTTTCGAGGGGCGATGTTTAAAAAAAATGTCGTCTCGGCGAATTGGACAGAAATGTAAAGGTGAAACTTAGCACAGATTAAAATAAAATACCTTAAAATTGGTACACNCCCCAGGGGGTGCCCCCCCCCCCCCCCCCCCCCGCCCTCACTCCCTCCGAAGTCTGAATTCCTCTAAAGTGAACAACGTAGGAATAACACACACTTTCTTCAATGACTGAGGAGGAAGGAACGTGTTTATGAGAATGGCGTAAGCCTACATCTCCATCTGGGGGGGAGGGGCTAGGAAGCAGATACATAAGCTCATTACTTCCGAGTTTCAAAGCGATAATTCCAATTCGACTGTAGGGAACTTTGTCGTTAATTTAATATTCTGGCGAAAGGACTCTATGGCAGTATCTTTTTCAAACTCTTCTAATGGTTCTATACAGTTGTCTATGAAAAACCGTATTAACCATGTATGCAGCCCGAATACCTTCCCGTTTTGTTGAAGTGTGAACATTGGCCTAATCGTCCTTAAGTGGATTAGACATAGCCACCTTACATCAAAATGTCATCCTGAATGTCAATGGAACATCTAATACTGTTTCCCTGGCAGAAAAATAAATAGAACCCATTCACATCTGCAAGCGTACCACGCGTCAACTCGTGCCCTTCTCTTCACCAATGACCCAACGGCATAGCTCGAACGCCTAGCGCGTCAGGTTAAGACAAAAGGATGCTCGGTAAGAAGGGCCGAGAAGTTCCTCTATGCGAATGGATCGGGCAAGATTCGAGTAGGCCTCTGCGTCTGTCCAAGGGTTTCTTATTGGCCTGCTAAGTCAATCACCTCACGGCATGTACCTTCTATGTCAAACTTCATCGAAGGTATGAATGATACAGCTATTTATTTTATCTCCTGCTTCCATGAAGGAAGAAAATGTATGAGAGTGGTATTAGCCTAAGCATCCATCCATGGGTTGAGCCTAGGCCTGCGAAATCAGTCCCCCAACCCCTCCCCTAAAACGTGCCCCCAGGGCATGGACCCCCAAAGTTGGGCATTCGAAGTTAGACTTTCTCTGGAAGCGACAACCCATCAGCTACTCACGTTCCTTCCGTTTTGTTGAAGGCAAGGGGAGCCTGAGAATGGCTTAGGCCTAAGCGTCCGTCTGAGGGTTAGACCTAGGCTTACAAAATGAGACCCCCTGGAATGAACCCCCAGGGCACTTACCCCCAAAGTTGGAGTTTTCCTGGAGTCAGCTATCTAACAGCAATGTGTGTACCAAGTTTCAGCCTCTCATCATGTCTAGAACATGGTTAGAATTAGCGTCAGTCAGTCACGATCGTCTATATATATTAGATATCCTTTGCCGAATATAAAAAGGGGCAATCCCCTCCCCCCTTGCCAGATATACTGTCTAGTTCAGTTCGGAAATGCATGGTGAGATCAGCTGCCGCCAAGGATTTCAAAATGGGGGACGAAATGTCGCATTTGGTGGATTTGGAATGAATGCAAGGTCTTGTTAAAATACATGCCGTAGTTAAGCTATTTGGCGCGTTGTAGCAAAGTTTCACATTTGCAAAAAATTGTGTAGTTTAAGAATGTATTGTACGACAGTGATAACTAATGGAACTTTCAACCTTTCCATGAGGGAACCGCACCAAAATATCACGGATTATTGAGGGCAAGTCATAAATAAGATACAACATTTTTTTAACTGCAGCATTTAGTAGTAAGCAGTAGTAGTAAGCAGACGTAAGCAGACGTCTTCGAGTGTCGGACACAAATAAAGGACCTCAGAATATGATGGAAAATCTAATGGGGAAGAAAAGAAAAATGACCTACTCTAACTGAACAACCGATTCCTAGGTTTTCTCGGAACAACAATTCCACGTGAGCAAAAAAACGAGAAATGGTTTCCATTATGAAGGGGAATTCCTTTTTCTGCGCACTAGACAGCAGTCCCATTTCCTATGCCTTAAACGAAATATTCAGGGAATTTTTGTTAACGATGATGGAGCTCTTACGCCAATCTGTGGGTTCCTACAAAGAACGTAATATAGGCTTTAGCCCTTTTAGTGCCACGTGGCCGATTCATAGACTCGATCGACTATACAGTAAATCTTATTCCTTTGGAACTAAAAGAGTTAGGCACTTACATCAATTGTTAGTCTGACTTCATGGTTCTGGTTTATTTAGTTGATTTGTCAGTGGATTATTAGGACTCCGCGTACAAGGGTCTGTTTTGGCTAGTTTTGCCTTCAAAAAACTGAATTATGTATATTTGCAGCTTTTGACTATTTTTTCTCCTTTTCGCCCTGAAGGAGATGGTACACGGAGGAATGTGTACCGTGTTCTACATGGCCACGGGGTCCATCCTCATCCACAACGTGAGCGATTCTCATCAGTCCAAGGAAGCGCGTTTGATCCTCACCTCGGGAGTCTTCTGCATATTGCTCGCCTTCGTCTTCATGGCGAATGTGCTCTTCGTAACGTGGAAGTGGCGCAAGAACACCGGATAGACTCCAGGAGATTCCCAAAGCTCACGGCTGAAAAGTGAATCTAGTGTCATTTCCATGTTGCAGTTTAAGTGACCCGAATAATATTTATCCATATCCATTCTAGTTCATTTTAAGTCAGACTGAAAAACTCTCCGGCATAGTCATATTGATTAAATGGAGGTATAAACAGCGTAACGTAGGACTGTGTAGTTTCTCGATGGATTACACAGCCCTGAGACAACTGACAACCTGTTAGAGGTGCGATGCCTCACCGACGATCACCAATCGAACGTCCCAACAGAGAGGATTCATCAGCGCTCAATCCGCCTGCTTCCCTAGGAGATTCATCAGCGCTCAATCCGCCTGCTCCCCTAGGACATTCATCAGCGCTCAATCCGCCTGCTTCCCTAGGAGATTCATCAACACTCAATCCGCATGCTTCCCTCGGTGATCGTCTTCTCGCTCGGATGGGTGATGCGTCGCGAGACGTGGAGTTTCTCCGTTGGCATGAGGATCTCTGCACGTCGATCCCGTTGAAAATTGCGGGGGAAGTTTAGGGTGACTGCTGAGATTACAAGGTCCATGGGCATCATTGCATCCATGTGTTGAATTCAAAACATGCCCAACGTACACATGCCTCCCGATTCTTCTGCGCAGGTGATACTGCGAGTCTTATTGTCTATGGGTTCTATCAATACCCGAAATAGCAACCCTTTTCTTGAAGCTTGAAGTAATGGCAGGCTTATTAAACAGATTCCGATCACCAGATGCATAGTGACATGCCACGAAGAGGACATTTCTACTTCGCCCATAGCGAAGCTGAATCGCTGAAAGGGTTCCATCCCCCACGACTATTCCCTTTCTTCAGTTGGGCTCGAGATGACGTCAGGTTTGGCTGGAATTCGGAGCACCAGGTCCTGAGATGTCGTTCTATCGTGTGCACTCATGTTCGGTCAATTCTCAATTTAGCTCACATTCGTCCTTCCATCGAGCTCCCAAGCTAGAAAAATCTGATTGGAACCAATTCTGAGAGAGTCCATCACTTCGATCGCCTCTTCGAATCGCTACTTGATGCTGTGGTTATTTTGTTGGTGAAATTGGAACTGGAAACATGAAACCTTTCCACCCTGGGACCCTGTAGAGAATGTCCCGATCGGATTTCTTCCTTTTTATACGCTGGATCGCGAGGTTCATATAAGTCGAAGTCCCTTTCGGGATGAGGTTTCTGGTCCAGGTTTGCAATACAGCTGGTTTCTCAAGACTGTGGGTAAGGAATGCGCATCTTCCAATTCATTTTTAACTGAAAAAGGAAAGGGGGTCATAGGCCCACCAGAAACATTTTCCTTCTTTGCGGAGAGAACGGAGTGCAGTCCACCAGTGTTTATCAAATAATTTGCACAAGTCTTTAGCTCGTCGACGAAGACGTGGCTGAAAGGGGGTTCCCGGGTTTTGAGGATCTTCTCCGCTTCCATAAGTACGTCATGCTGCATCGTTTTGGGGAGTTCCGTCACCAGGGAACGGCATTCAGATAACCTTCGACTCATTCCTGATATTGATATTCCAACAGAGCCTTTGTTAAGCAATTGTTTCGGATACCTTACCTCCTTAAATGCCATGAAATTTATGTTCTTGTGGAAGAAGTTTAAAGCCTCAGTCTCGGGAGTAAATGAGTGGAAGATATGTTGGATAATCCGGGCTTTGAGCAATCTCTTCAAGCCTGAGATATGCGACGGAACTTTCGAAAAATCGATAGAACATGAATAATTCCCAGATAGCGCACCGTATCCTTACAGATAGATTCGCCACTTGGAATTCTTCACTCTTTTTAACTTTGTCCCCTAGGGTTGTCGATTCATCCTTCCTCTTCATCGTCGAACACTCACCAATCCGTGAATCAACATTCAGATGGTGCAAGCAGCATATGGTGACTATTCTTAGTAGAATCTGCTTGACCCTTCGCTCCTCTTCCTCTTCTTTGGTTTTGTTTCTCCATTTGCTGAGCATCGCCATGGCAGACGTGAGGAGGAGATCGAGAATGGTCCTGCATAAATATTTGTACAGGCGTTTCTGGCTACAGACGAGAAGGATCTTCTCGTCCTTCACTTGGATGGGTCCATTGGAGAACCAGGACATCACAATGTTCCGCATCTTTTCTTGAAGAAGCCATGTTTTTCCCGTTCCAGCCGCACCTTTCACGGCGAATTCCTTGGGCCCATTCATCAAGAGATCCAGCTTATCCGCGGTGAGAAAATTGATCTTCTGCATCGTCAATCGGGCCGTGTGGGCCGGGGGTCGCGTACACTGGAGCAATATACCTGAGGGAAATCGACAATATCATGTCCTCATTCTCGCTAAGTACTCTGCTAATAGACCGTCTGATCCATACCATACAATAAGATTGGTGTGATTGGACAGTCATGTCCAATCACACATCCTTTGATCGTGAAAGTCTTCATTGGTACTTCGTGTTTCCAAGAGGACAATGCACGGGAATGTACGTAAAGTGATGAATTATCGTTCGAAACAATGAGGCCTTTCCAAAAAACGTGATGGCTTATTTTGACGAATGAAGAATCCTTGAGAAAGAGGTCGCAGCTCGAGTTTGTAGTGCAACAAATGCTGACAAATTTTACTATAGTAATATCGAATGGGTCATTTTCACTTCCTCAATGTTTCTTACGACAGAGGGTTTGCATCATTCTCAAATTACGATATTACGGACCCACTTTGAAGTCTTCGATGGCGAAGTTCACACGATCATTCATGAGAGATAATTTGAGGTTAATCAAAGTTCTGCAGGTTTTTCAGTGACATTGTGAATATGTAAATATCTAAATGCACCTTGGTCAATTAATACTTGAATCCATATGAACCATGATTTCAATAATTTCTCCAATAATGATTCTTAATTAAAAGTGGTTGATATTCGTGAAGAGCAGGGTATTTTAAAACTTAAATCATCCTGAGAATGATTAAATTACTATCTTCTCTATTCATCTGCTTTAACACAGGACACATTTGAAACTGACCTTTAATTGGGTATGAAATGCTCAATTCTTCATATAACTTTCCCGGGAGTTCAGATTCTCGGCTAAAGAGCCATATATGGCCATCGACATGACCAAAATGAAATTCGCGGTGTTGAAACCAGAGATCTGTTATTCTCGTATAGTTCATGCACTCCATAAACGAAAATATGGTCACATTTTTTCCCTCGCTTCTGGAATTCGCGAAAAATGGGTAAGTGCAGTTTCATGACCTCTTCTGTAGCATCTCTATCTTCCCTTTATATGTCCCTTCTGTTTCTGCAGTTTTCTATCATCGGACTCACGCGTGGTTGCATTTGCAGCATGTTCTCAAACAAGATCTTCACTCTCAGTCTTTCATGAGGTCTCTCATCAGGAAGTTCCATAGCTTCGTGCCTCCTTTCATGAGGGTTCTTAGTTACCTTCTCATCGGCAGTAGAGATCCCCGAGGCGAACAGTTCGTGAATTTTCAGAGATTCTTCGCCAGCTGCATCATTCTCCTCAGAATTTTCAGTTTCATATTCCCAAGTCATTCTATCCTCCTTTTGATCATTGCTTTCTCCTTCATGAGTTCTTGACTCCGCACAAAATACACCGGGAACCAGAATTGGCACATTCGTTTTCAGGGTTTCCCTCAAATCCAAGGACTCTTCTCGAGAAGAATCTCTTTTAAGCTGTTTGTCAGGCACACGTAACGGTTTTTGCTTCCATTTTCTATTGTTTTTCTCTTCGCCAACGTGTGGGACATGATAGCTGAGACCATCATCCTTTATCATGGAGTCTTGACTGAGTCTAGGTTTTTTCTCAGAATCTTCACAACAAGAGGTGGTTTGGTCACAATTTATATTTTCGTTATTGCTGTCATCTCTGTCGCGAAGGAAAACGACTTCAATGAAGCGAGAAAAAAGGTCCCTTTCCTTTTTGTTAATATCGTTGAGCTGCTGCTCTTGTCTCTATTTTTCGTTACTGGGGACTCAGCAAATGAACAATTTTTCTCAGATTCATCGTTGGCGCCATTGGTCTTACTATCTTTTCTCATGCTGCTGTCTTTCTCTTGAATTTTTGGTGAGACTGCACAAATAACTCGTTTATCTATTTTCGTGAACTCTCCCCCATCTGTGGATTCTTTCCCAATGTCTTCGTCTCTCCGTATTTTTCTTCACTCTCGGTCTTCTCTTTTTGAACAAGGAGGTCTACTTCCACGGCGTTCCTTAGAAGATCGATCTCGTCCAGTCTCCTCATGCATTCATTAATTTCAATAGGATCTTCTGAAAATAGTATACCCTCACCCTGCTCCTCAGGCAGACTACTTTTGTCACACGTATTTTTTTCAGAGTAATACTTCTTATTTGAGGAGAAGGCAGTAACAATGGGTCCGTTCATTCTGATAAGCTCTTCCTCACCCATTACAGCTTTCTCAGTGCTTTTGGTGGAATCTTTCTCTGCACCCAGGAGAAATTCCATCAAAATCTTCAAAGGTCGCTCCATGTCAAAAAGCTCTTTAGGTGGTGATGGTTTAACGTCAGCGTTTGAATTCGTTCCTCTCATCATATAAATCACGATTGTTTCATTGATATCGTCTTTTGTAATGGAGGAGATATCACAGATGTTGGGAATCTCACTTTCCATGAAGTGCTTCAAATCAGCAGACTCGTCTTCAGACTCTTTCTTGTTGCCTTTTATCACATCGTTCAAATAATTATGTACAGGAGGAATTGCGATTAAATTGAGACTCTTATGAACATCATCCTGCACCTTTCTCTCCATTTCTGCTAAAGATCCAAGTTGGACAGGCCTCTATTACAGACCTCACGATCCATTCTGGTATTGTTACTAAATTTCATCTATAGCAGCTTCAATGGGACACACATATGCTCTGGCATGGTAGTTTGACTCTTAGAGAACCATTTTGTTAAGATATTCCGGATTTTCTCCTTCATTAGCCTCATCTCCTCCATTTCTGAACATTATTTTATGATGCACCTAGCCGGTTCATTTGTCAAAATATTCAAATCTCTCTCTGAGAAAAACAGAAAGCTTCTGGTATTCTCTTCCCTATCAGGAGTGACGTATAGAGGTGCCCCAAATCTTTAAAAGTAGATGAAACAATAAGCTTGTCAAAGGAACGTAGCGTTGAGAAAAAAAAATTCATTTTGGGAGCATTAATATTTGACCGTCCGCCAAATGGCTTATTGCGATACACTATTTCTTTTCTTCCACATTGGATGAAAAGAATTGATCCTATGCAGCCTTCCAATCTTTGTAATAGGCACTTAGTAACTCGGATGGTGTGAGTTTCCAAATGTAGCTCTGTCTTGAAACATATATTTTAGTTACGTGCAGGTGTCTCGCATGGAAAATGGTATTGTTTTGGCAGCAGCTGAACTCACGCTTTATTGGAGGTAGAGGTTTCGAATACCAGGGTAGAAAAAGAGTCAACTGGAAATAATTGTTTAATAGAATATTAAGAATTGCACATTTTTTTAAGGATGAATGAATGTGAGGTCCTTACATTGCCAAGCGGTTAAGATGAGCATCTGGCTCCAGGGCGCGTGTCATTGGTTTTCTCATAGATTTTTTGTTCTTGGTATGCGTGGTGTCGAATTGCGTCGAATTTGATTGTTTTGAGTTAAACTGTTTGGCGTTGCATTCATTGGTTGTGGGTCCGATGATATGTTTATTCCACCAAATTTCAAATGCCTTTTGGGAATAACACTCCTCTTCGTAAAGAAGTAAGGAATTTTGAGGTAGTCTTTCCTTCTTCTTGACGTTAAAAAATGCAATGATGGGGAAATGAAATAAGAAGGATTTTTTCACCAGGTTGTTTTCCAACCCTACGTCTTTCATCAATGCTTTCAGCTGACCAAAGTCTTTCTTCGCTGCATCGCATTTTCGCTGGAAGAGGTGGAGCCTCGGTTCGTTCGTATCTCTCTCTTCCTTCGCGTCGATGTAGCACGCCTTGATGTAGAACACTCCTCGGTGTAGACCTATGACAATAATATCGTGATCACCTTCATGGATCTTCTCCAATCTCTCGTAAAGGCCTCCATAAAAACAAGTTTTCACCAGCTGCCTTACATCCCGGCTGTAAACGATGAACATAGCCTCTCCATGCCTTTTTCCAAACTCGAAGAGGAACTTGACTAGAGAAGATTTAGAGCTACTGAGTGGAGGGGATACTTTCGTCACCATTTCCCGATCTGGGAACGTTCTTACGACGAATTCCCTCGCGTCCTTCAGCCATTGTTGATTAATGATATCGTGAACCACTGTTACAACGAATCCATCAATCACTGTTTCTATTATTTCCTTAACTTCCGATTCCATCCAGCTTGTGTTTTGGAAACCCTTACTTAATGCACTGCAGGCAATGTTGTCAATGTAGCCAATGTTGACATTAATTCGTTCAACTCCTATTGGGAGAAACGTCCCCGAAATACAAAATAGATTACAAAGAAGTAAATATCGTAGAAATGAGCAACTAGTAAATAATTATCAGTATTACAACGCGTGCACCAGATACATGTTAGGCCGAAAAAGCCCTAAGCCAGTACGTACGTCTCTCTCGGTCTTAATCATTACATTGAGGAATGTGCTATTTGTAACATTATCTATAAAAATGATGTTCATTGAAGCCCTCAACAGTTCGCGATATATCTTTGCAAAATTCACCGTCGTCATTAATAAGAATTCATCATCAATCCGTCTCACCTTCATTGGAAGGTGTGATCCTAGCCCAAGAACCGTATGTAGAGATTATCTTGCTTCCGTCAAGTCC
This sequence comes from Darwinula stevensoni, assembly GCA_905338385.1. Taxonomy (NCBI): domain Eukaryota; kingdom Metazoa; phylum Arthropoda; class Ostracoda; order Podocopida; family Darwinulidae; genus Darwinula; species Darwinula stevensoni. The sequence goes on along the minus strand of CAJPEV010000749.1, from coordinate 15,880 downwards.
GAGCTCGCTCCTCCTCTCGCCGCTCTCTTGATGTATGCCTTATAGTAATCAGGCTTCAGCGAATGAAAGCTGTCAACGGGTGACTTACTTTGCCGTGTTAGAGAGCCATTTCGAAAGCGATTTTACTGACGCTGTTCCTATTGAAATTTGATCGCAACTAGAGCGAAAATTTGCCGAGGCGAGAAATTTTATTTTTAAAGGTTTTATCCTTTGAATTTTGAAGGGTTTTCCGAAATGATAATATGATATGGCTTCCTATTCAATTCTTAAAAACCCACAGGGCCGTTTCGTCTTTCCACTACGACCGACAATTCATGTAACATAATTGTTATGAATTCATACTCTAGCAGGAGTCCAATCGAATTTCGTGTTCGGAACAGGCAGAGGAGATTCACAGGGAACACTGGGGAGTGCGTCGCAATCGTTCTTGCGATTCATGGAGTCCCTCATCTCATGCTGCTCCATCGTCATATCATGGAAACACGCGAAAAAAGACGATAAGGACGTGGATCAGGCAATGACAACTGCAGGTACTAATCCTAGCGCGAATGGATTCTCCAAGAATTGGACTGTTGATTGTTTTTCGCATTTATGCTTTATTGGAAGGTGATTCCGCAGTGACTTCTATATGATTTACAATGATCTCATGGAGTAAAGAAAAGTTAAGACACAATATCTTAAATCTGTCGTGCTCTTAGCCTTTTGTTCTGCAAAACCTTCTCGCGAGGAAACGGTCTCCTTCAATGACCCTCTTCCCCCATATCTCGCGAATTCGGCATGTTTTCACTTCATTACTTCATATCACGATCTTAAAGGTTTGATTTATCAACGCATCTTCTGGCAAAGCTCTCCTTTAAGGTTTCATTGAGGAAAACTTGTTTAATCAATGAAACATGTTTCCTTGTGATCGTTTTCAGCGACTAGTATTCACAATGTTATTGAAATTGGAGTGTTTGGCAGGATTTATCCGTAAATATTCACCCCCACTCTCGAAACTCTAAATACATTCATGGTACACTAGCACATACTAGTGCGCCAAATTTCATTAAGGTCGCTTCTTGGTCGTGCTTCTTTGAGCAAGGTATATTTAAAAAATAGGCTTTGTTCAGGTCTCAGGACCCTAATAGCTTTCTCGATGTTGATTTTCAGTACCCTAGGTCTCTCTGTAATATGATCGAGTTCATATTTGTAGAAATCCGCTCTAAATGAAAAATATACCCTGAGGGCAAGTCCATAAATAATGAAATATATATTGGCATCAGTGCCAAGTGATGCACACACATTCCAAAGCTTTCCAGATTTGCCTGAGTCGCTGGAGCAAATGAATGGGACTTCAAATCCTCAGCCGAACGTAATGAGACTTCAGCTCCTGCCGCGATGCTTTTGCGTTGAGATGGAGACATCCTTCTCTGGACATCCTTGATCCAGGATGACTCGTACCATGGATTTCATGCTTCCTCGAGGCCTAATCCTCAGACCTATTCGAGATGATACGAGGAACTCCAGAAAGGCCTAACGTTCCATGTCCCACTGAAATGTCTCATGAAACGCGAAGAAGGCCTCAAATTGGTCTATCGTTACACGTCCTCTCAGAAATGGGTCTTGAAAGTTTGAATAGACCTGCAATTGGCTTAACGTTCCACGTCCTGGAAGACCATGGATTCAGCCTTATAGGCCTTATTGACCTCGTAAGTGAAGAATTGAGTTTCTTTCGAAAGAAAAAAGGTAGGTCTTCGCGTGACCTGAACGTACTCTGTAGGTTAGGCCTAGGCCTAACATTAGTGAGTCCCGTTGAGAAGAGGGGGGATTTGAAGAAAGGTAAAGCCATTGAAAGTTGGTTTGCACATAGAATTATTGTTACTAGAGAAGCAAACAGCGACAAGTATTCATGACCAGTTGCAGATTGCTTATGGATGTCATTCCTGCTCGAGAGGAACTGCCTACCGACAGGTTGTGGCATTCAAGGAAAGGAGTTATGCTCTGCCACGAGGAACCTAGGTAGGGCAAACCGCACACCGAAACAACAGATGCTTAACCCGTCGCGCTGGACGGATTAGTGCAGGAACACCAGCACATCACCATTCGAGTGTTGAAAGCCACCACTAGTAAAATGAGCATGCCAGCTCATTTTCTAGTAAAAAATATTAGAGAGTGTCTTGATATTCCTATTCCCAACGAATGCATTGGCCGGTGAGAGGAAAATTAAATGGCCTCCTCGTTCATTAAATCTTACTACGATGACTTTTTAAAATCTGTCTTTCTATCCGACGAATGCGAACAACGTCATAAAAGGCCTTTAACCTATGAAAGGCCTATAAAAGGCCTTTGACCATGTGAGAGCTGAGGCCGTTATGTTCATTACAAATTTTGGCAATCTAGAAAGGAACAATAATTTCTTGTACAAAACTTTTCCTCCATCCCTTCAATCACAGTGAAATAAAGAATTGAAAGGAAATTTCCTAATGTTGCATATGCTTACAGACAATTATCCTCATTTGATTCCGAAAATATTCCTAGATAAAAAAAAGGACTAATATGTAGAATGAAAATGCGGTGAAGGTAAAACGGAGTCATTCGCATCTTAGTCATCCTGATTTAGACATCATAGATAAGAGAAATGATGGCAGAGGGCGAATGGCTCCATACAGTGCTCTGTGACTGTCGTATTTGCGCGATGTACCCTCCAGTGCTTCTTATCTGTTCTGCTGCTCTGTTTGTTTTTCTCACCATTTAATGCTCCTTGAATGTGGTTCTGAAACTCATGTGAATCCGTGACAATCATGTCAGATGAAAGTGAGAATTGGTTGAAGGACGCTAAATATTTCATTGAGAAAACGTTTCTAAATCGTGAAAAGGAAGTCAGAGTCGTGCCACCATTCCACAATAGCTGTCAATCATCGCTCGTGTCTCTCCTCTACGATATGAGAAAGAAGTATCACGAATCGAAGAAAGAGGAAACCAAGGATGAAGAATCCACGTTCATTGTCTACAGTCGGGATATAAAGCAAATGGTGAAAACACGCCTATCTGGAGGACTATATGAGAGATTGGAAACGATTCATGAATCCGATCATGACATAATAATCATTGATAAACTACGGGGCCTATTCTTCATTAAGGTATGGACTATCGATGAGGATCAACAGGTAGAATCCGACGCAACCGAACCCAGGCTGCATCTCCTTCAACAAAAATGTGACAGGGCGAAGAGAGACTTGGATCACCTGAAGTCCCTTATGGTGGAGGCCGGCAAGCTGAAAAGAAAACAGGTTAACGAGTGTTTCTCCATCCACTTCCCCATCATCGCATTCCCGCGAGTTCGAATGGAGGAAAGGCAGCCTCAAAACGCCCTAGTTCTCTATGAAGAGGACTGCCTGTCCCAAGAGCGGCTTCAGACTTGGTGGGATGAACACATCGTTAAGCACAAGGCCCTCCAGCCAGAAGCTCACCTCACCCTCTTAGCTATGTAAGTATCCGTCATCTCCTCGCTGGAAGGTATTCTAAAGTCGCTCCGACGATTTCATTTCTCTTTCATTTTCTACGGTTTTCATGAAAGTATCTGCGCATGCATGACTTAAATATCGGCAGATTCCTGATTTACGGGAGTATATGAACTGCAAAAAGTATTATACCCTTCTTTGCCTATCGCGTTAAATATTTTAAAGTACTATTAGCGTGGCCTTACGTAAACTTCCAGCTTTTTTGCGGTATCCACAGGCCTCTCTGAACGAAGTGCGATTTAAAAAATACCATAGGATATTGCATTCGAAAACGTGTGAATGAATTAATTGATATTCTCTTCAGTTCATCACGGTCCAGACTTGGGTGCTATATGTATAGGGTACTTAAAAATGCTGTAAATACCATTTACTGTTAATCTGTAAATAACATTTTTACACGAAGCTAACTTCATTATTTCGATGAAAAGTTTGCGTTGCTTATTAGTAACCCTCACATGTGGAAATTTTCTAGTGCAAAGGGACTGCATTAGAGCGTAAATCGAATAGTGGAATGAGAGCAACCCTGAGAATTTCACGTTTGGAAGACTTTAACAAAGTGGTTTTGACAGGGTATTTCAATTTCAAAATTTTCGACTGCAAGGATTTTTCAAGAATCGATCCACATTTTTTCGGTTTACTTGCTTTCTCCATACGAATGCAACATTAGTTTGCGGAAAAGGACTATGATGCCTTTGACCCTGTATGACGAAGAGAAAGTTATATCGGTCTTAGCATTCCAGAGACGTGAACCTTATCTTGAACCTCATGTCCATCACGGAAAAACATCGTTTTCTCACAACGTGTTTCAGTCACCCAATCTGACAGCCTCAACATACCTAGCTGCATTCCTAAATGCCTCTTTTAAAAATGAAAGGCCTCGGTCAAGAATTATCTGAATTGCCGCTCTGAGTAGTTTAATACCGCCTGCCGCCTTCTATCGAGGGATTTCAGGAGCAAAAAAGCTCGCAATCTCCATTTTGGGGGTTTGGTTCTAGCATAACTTGGTTAGGATGGCACATCTCTATAGCGTCATGGCTTTGAGTATACCGTAATATCTCGCTTAGCGCTCAGGATGTGTGCCCCTTTAAGAGAGCACTAGCTGAAGCAGCGGTAAAAGGTGACATTATACCATTATACTAGGTATAGAGTTATATGGAGATGCAAATCGAGCTGTGAATATTATGACGTAACTTTTGACTTGTGTTTTGAATTTAAAACTTTTTTTTTATTTAAGATTTTCTCTCCAGGATCAAGAGCGATAAAACGAAACAGCGCTATTCGGGGTAGCGCTCAGCGGTGTATTAATATACTCGTTTAGCCCGTCAGTGTATTCGCTATGCAATCCCTCCAAAATGGTCGGTGTTATCTCCCTAAGGCCGATGCACCCTGGCTGCAAAGAGCTGCGACAAAGCCGCACTGCGACCGTCTGTGAAGAATCATCAGGTCGCAGAGTTCTCATCCGAAATCAGATGTGCCTGCGTAAACTTTGAGAACTTTTGCTGCAACACTGTTGCTTTTTTGTAGATACCCTACGTATGTATGTCCTGCATACAGATTCCATCATCAGATGGGATCTGTGTAGAAACTTGTACCCTTGAGACCCTAGTAGAAAATTTTATCACCGAAGAAAATGAGAGCTTTTCTCCTTTGTCCGTGAGAGTGTCTCTTGAGCTGTTCGAGACCCTTCTTGATCTGCTGGAAGAGAGGGCAGGACGAAAGCTTCAGACCGTGCATTTCCCTGCGCAAACGGTGGCTGTGTCATTGATTCGGATAAATGCATAATCTGTACAAATTCTAGTATTCTGAATATCTCAAATACGAACAAATCATGCAGCAATCTCCTGAAAGAGAGGACGACTCAGGTTTCATTCATATCTCGTTAATTGAGAATCAACGGTGATGAGCAGCATCATCTACCGCGATGTCATTCCGCCAAAAGAGCCGCCAAATTAAGTATCCAAGGATTTCTTACCTTTCAGGCGATAGCTATGCAGCGAGAACTAATGCGAAGATGAGAGAATAGAATCGTCCAATTCCGTTGCGAAGCGTACTGCGACCGACTGCGAAGGTCCCACGCGTTCATTTGCCGCTGAGGGTTCCCGGATTATTCTCTCGTTGGATCCGGTATTATTTAGACCCCATTTAGAGCATTTTTGAATCAAATTATTGTGATCTGTGAATGAAGTAACATGGTGGCGCGAGAGGGACCAAAGGCGGGCAGTGGCACTCTATTCGCTCGAACGAAGATTACCGAAGGTGATCCTTATCCAACCTTCCAAGAGCCTTCAAGATCAAAAGTCGATAACGTGGAGCACCATAAACTTTTTTTTAAATATCTATGGTGACAACCGCTCGGGGGAAATCGGTTGAAAGGAGAAAGACTTAAGAGAGACTGAAGTTTTGGAAACTTCATTTGTAAAGTGCATTTGCAGGAAACCATGTAGAAAGGGCGAGTAAAAAAGAAACTGAATCTTCTTATTCGTTTTCTGTGGCAACAATTCGTAAATTTTAATAGAAACCCTCCCATAAAATCGAATCCGAGCACATCCATCTTCTAGATGCCTCATAGTATTCAGAAAGTACCCTTCTCAGAAAACACTACATTAGATTTCAAAATAATATTTTTCCCTACTTATTTCAAGTTTTGGGGCACCTTTGTATGCGACTCAAGTCTTGGACAACGGAAAAACATTCTACCAGTTCCTCACGGAAAGGGAACTAGAGATACTTCTGATTGGGCCGACCAAGTGCGTGATAAAAGAAGAATCGGAAACGCAGATGATGAGGTTAATGCAAGAAAAGATCCGGAATATCATAACAAAATGGTTCTCCAAGAGGCAAATCACCGAGCCGGATAACATCCTGCTACTTGGTCCATCTGAAAACACCATGGAACAGCTGAAAAACACAATGCCAGAATGGATCGGGATATCTGCCCTGGCTTCATATTCTACCTGGACCTACAAGTCTTTCGAGGAACGGAGAGAGATGGTTTCTTTTGTGCTGGAACGGAGCCTCACCTTCTGTGCACTCTCCTCCATTGATGTAATGAATGAGGACACAATAGGAGATGTAAAACGTTCTGCAATGGAATCTGAAGCTGTCAGTGTATTGATGGTCACCGAGGAATCTAGCCTTTCTGAGATCTCAAGTGTCCAAATCGGCAGCAACATGAAAAACATGGATACCATCAGTAGCAAGCAAAGCAACCCACCTAAAGAAAGGTTTACAATTCTGGAAGAGTCTTCAGGAATGAATGAGCTGTTGCACAGTCTAACGAAAGTAAAAGAAAATGTAAAGAGCCTAATCAAATTGAAACTATTATCCGGCTTCATGGAAGATGAGCAATCTGATGAAGATGTCCGTAGAACAGTGACCATTAACGAAGACCCCATTGACATGAAGGAACTGCTGATCGGCCTCATAGGAATTCTCCAAACCAGTTTAATAAGTGCAGTTACTTCTATTGATCAAGGGGACAGACAAGAGATGGACGATAAGCTAAGGGGATGCGAAGATTTCGAGGATGAGCCTGTGCCTGGTAAAGAGAGGGAGGAAACAGAGGCATATCTTTTTAATAGACGGCTCTCCATTGATAAAGAGCACAGCAATGATAGTGGAACGGGTGGATATAGTAAGGAACCTGATGAGAGTGATCCATCGCCTCATGATGAGAACTTATATCTTAAGGAATTGCAGAAAATCATGAAGGATATGGAACTGTTCGTCAGGTTTCTTCTTGTAGTATTCCTTCCTCACCAAGGACAATGGAAAGAAGGAAAATTTCGACAAGATGAAAAATCTGAGAAAGACTCTATAGCTAGTAAAGGGACCAACGAAAGTAAAGTATCCTCCATCTCTCCAGTCTTCCCTAGCGGCCAAATCGACTCCAAAGCCGGAAATAATGAGAGGAATGCACTCATTGGAAAGACTACGGAAAGAGTCACGCCTCGTGAGAAGTCCATTGAACCAAAGGAACTGCCAGAAAGCCTCATTGAATTACTGAAAAACCTTAGAGAAGGTTTGCTTGACATAAGGAGCGCACCTTCCCTTGATCATGGGGACAGCATTGTACAAAAGGGATATAATAAGGCAATGAATAGCGATGACAAGGATTCTGAGGAGGTTTCCTTAACACGAAATCTACATTTTGAAAGAGGCCTGCCCTTCATCTGTGGAGTCTCCTCCTTCAACCAAAGCGCCTCCTATAGAAATAACAGACGTTGGCATGAGTGCTCCAAACAAACGATCCAGGGTATTTTCGCCACCCTCTAAAGCGGCCTTAGAAATCAAGGAAGTGGATGTCCCAATAGAAGTCCCAATCAATTCCACAAGAACAATGGGTCACGTTGATAAAGGAAATAGCCATGGGGAAGGCAGAAACAGTAAGAAAACGAAGTGCGCTGAAAATTCTTTTGACACAGAATCTACAGTTGCAAATGAATCCATTAATAGGGGGGAACATGAGACCTCCTTTAGTGATTTGGAACGCAAGCATGGAAATATGGATAGAAAAACCGACGAACCCGATGAAGAATCTGAGGATGAGTTTTCACTTGCCGATGAGGCTTTGATGAGCCCGATGAATAAAAGGTCATTATCGTTGTTTCTGGTCAATTTCGAAACTAAAATAAAGTCCATGCCAGTATCTCAAATGCCACAGTCCTTTGTTGGGTTCTCACAATGGAGTGAAAAAATGAAACTGTTTTTCGCCTCTATCAATCTCATGTTTCTCTCTGACCAATGGAAGAAAACGGCAGCAAGCGGAAGTAATGCAGACGCAAGACATGCAGATAAAGAGTTTAAGGAAGGATATTTACCATATGAACATGCAAAGACAAAAATGCAGGAGTTGCTGAAGAGTCAGATAGAAAAGAAACTACTGGCCGCCTTTATCGAAGTGGACAAATTGCTCACCGATCTCATGAAACGACGCTCGTGCAAGGACCAAGCAAAAAGCAGCGCCGATGACAGGAATGTAACAAATGAAAGCGAGAGGTTTCACATCCCGAAACTGCAAGAAATACACGAAATTGGGAAGAAATATGATCACATTTTTGTGCTGGGCGTGCATGAACTCAGCAAGAATCACCAGGATCTTTGGTTCCGGGATCTCCGTCTCTGTTACTTGGACCACGCTAAAGGATATTTTTGGCTCTTTTGCCCTCAAGATGAACTCCCAATAAACCTGTACGGAGAACTCAGCTGTTCATATGGAAGCAAAGGTCAGAATTTTCAGCAATGATTGTCCTATAAGCGACATAAATTGTACCATTTGTCCTTAGATTTTCGGAAGACAATGCGATGTTAGATCAAAAGAAGGCAAGTGGAAACTTTTAATGATTGCCTTTGATTGCTCTTGCAGTAACAACGGGGAGTTTTTTCGATCTAGCATTTACACGACGGGAGATAAAAATGTATGCACTCTTCTTTAACATGTGTAACTAGGAAAAATGGAAAATTTTACAAACCGAAGGAAGAATGCAAGAGCGAAAGGGAACTGCTATTTGTAAATTTAATGATGAAATGACATCAGATGACCTGAGTCCTCGAACTCGCGCCCCATCGAGATGAATGAATATTCGTCACTTTGACACCAGGCCAACCATTTCGCGCGGCTTGCCCATGGGGATTGAACACATTTACGCTTGAACTAATATCATCACATTCGTCGCCCGCGCTTGCACATGTGACAATGAAGGTAGGCGGAGCACATATGGCGGACATCGTGTCACTTTAGTCGGTTTCGATGGACATGGGAGGGTTGAAGCGTGAATTCGTGCGGCGACGTAGGCTTATCCGTGGACGATATCACGCTATCTGGCACACAAAAAAAGAACCGAGAATTTAATGTGCTCGTCTTTATGTACTTGTACACCCCTTGTGGGGTGTACAAGTATGAAAGAAGATGCAAAATTGTCCTGGGATGTGCGCCCGTCTACACACTGACCCAGCCAAAAACTTTCGTTTGTTTATCGTCGGGCCATAGCTTGGGAAGTTGGTTTATTTTCGGCGAATGATTGGCCGATCATTCGCCTAAGGAAAGCCAATGTAGCTGAGATGATTCCGAAAACCGGCATGAGATGAAGTCAAAGTAGTCGTATTAGGGAGTCACTTCCCGGATTCAACTGAAATGAGTCCCCTGTTTCTTTGACGCAGTTCCCTATGGTTTCTCACATAGGTCACAGAGGTAGACAATTGAATACCTTGAGGCATTTCTCTGAAGATGTAACCTACCCCTGGAATCAACCAGGAAATTCCGGCCAGGAGATCCGAGGGAGGATCCTCCTACTTCCCACGATAAGATACGCGACCTTTTTTCCCTAAAGACGTTTAAATAGTTTTACTACGCGTAAGACGGGCCTGGCCTCCTGCAAGAGGACAGATAGTCTTGCATTCTCGTGTGGTTCCGCTCCTGAATGCCTTAGCATCCGGATGGGATGTTGCATGGAATATTTTCAGTCAATGGCGATAGGAATGTACTTTTATTAGTTACTCTGGCAAGGTACTGCTCCATCATCTCTCCCAAGTGAAGGCGCAGTAGGGTGCCAAAGGATCCATTCTACGAGGGTGTTTCAATAAATAAAGATACTTTACTGTAAACTGTCAATATATTTTTTGTTAAGTTCGCCTTCTTTTACAAAAAGTGCGATCGGTACCTGGGCTTTTTGATTGCTTAAGGAATCCACATACGTCTAACATGAAGCAACAGTACCTACCGTACCTACCTCTCGTAATTTGTACACAGGCGGAACGACGAGCAGTAATTCGTTTTTTGTGGTCGGATAGGGTTCACACTAGTGAAATATGGAAAATAATTTCGTTATAGTATGGAGACAAGGACATGAACCGTATAAATGTATTGAAGTGGGAGGAACGTCCGTGGGCAAAAAGTAATTCTTGACCTCACAGAGCCCGTTCGACAACTGAAACATTGCCACAGCTTGGTTAAGAGGTTATTCCAGATTCACCATGTAGCCCCACCTTCGCCCAGGCCGATTAAAACATCTTTGAATCACTCAAAGAGGCATTACAAGACAAACACTTGAATGGTAATCTAACTGTGGAAGAAAGCCGTCCTGTCGTGGCTACGGCATCAACCCAAAGATTTATATTCTGCAGGCATACGCCAGCTCGCGCAGAAATGGGACAAATGCATCTCTGAACAGAAGGATTTGTTTCTAAAGTAAACGTAATAGCATGGCACGGGAATAAATATCACTAGCAATACGACGTAACTCATTGAATCACTCTCATAATCTCTCCAAGATGCATAATGCTGAAGATGTAGTTATGTAATTCTCTTTCTAAACATATTCACCATCGTGTAAAGCTAGTATATGTTTCGGGCATTAGCGGTTTCCCAACAATGCGCTGTGGGCCAGCGATGGGCAAAATTCAAATTCGTTCCATGAAGCGAAAGTCAGAGATTGTGACCATTATTGATGGAAAACGACTGAAGAAGCTATGCCTTATTCCGGTGATACTTATTTTTGTCACTAGATGGCGCTCTAGAAGAGAAAATGCATACGTCTTTCAGATGGTCGATGTCACGTTTTAGTGAAGTCACTGAACGAGATGGTTGACGCTGCTGGTAAACTGAAATTGGTAATATGAAATTGATCATATGGAATTGGTGATATGAAATCACAAAAAGTTCGCTCGCGAGGTAGCGGATTGTTGCAGATTCTTCTGATTAAAGCAAAATTGATTTGCCTACTTACCTGAGATTTTTACATTCTTGCTCCCTCCGAAGGAAACCTGCTACGGCGAGGAGATATTTACAACAAGATGAGGGATACAGGATCCTTGATTGTGGAAGCAGTCGAAACTAGTTTGATGGCTTCCCTAAGAAGCATACTCGTATAACATTGAATCAACATTGATTCAACGTTGGTTCAACATCCGGATGTTGAATCAACGTCGAATCATTGTTGCTTCAATGGTATTTGTTACTAGGGTAGTTTGGATCTTAAACTCTTTGAGGACCGCGAGTGAAGAGGGAGGACATCACCTCAGAGCCCAGATTTTTTCCCCTTATTGTTAATACTACGGTTTATGTTAGGTGAAATGTGGGTATGTATATCCCCCTGGGTATGTATATCTCCAAATAGTTACTAACGTAGAAACGCCAGTTTCTGGCAAAGGAAATGAAAATGGCCTCCACACATGACAAACCCAGCCGTACATGTATGTTCGTGTCCCTTAAAGGGTTAAAATTTTCTTATAAAAGCCCAAAAATCATTTGAATCTAGCTGGGCATCTTCTGAAAAAAAAAATGTTCGCACTATTTTCCATTCACTTTAAAGTAATAACACCGATAATTTTTATTATTTTTGCGCAGGTTTCCGCCATTCTGGCCCGCTGTGCAATGGGATTATAAGAATACATTATTTTCAGAAATCTATATACAATACTTTAAAAGATACAAGAAATTGAAAGTGGGGGAATACAGCCTTTCGGCAAGTCGCGCTGTTGCAGATAAAGAGGTAATTAAGATACCATATTTCATCGCATGCATGGGAGGACCACATATATTCAATACTTTTTCGAAAAAACCGAAGACTATGACCTGACACGAATATTATGAACCTGACTGATTTGAAATGGAACCACTCATCTAATATATATAGACGATCGTGACTGACTGACTGACGCTAATTCTAACCATGTTCTAGAGAAGTTAGAAATTTGAAACTTGGTACACATGTACCTACTGGGATGTAGAGTTGAGAAAAAATCCGACTTTGGAGGTACATGCCCTAGGGGTAAACATTTTGGGGGAAGAAGTTTTTAAAGATATATATTGTGACCAATTAGGATGGCATCGGAGGCATGACTGGAGATGTTGGGCTCGGTGGTGTAGTGGTAACATACCTGACCGGCAAACAGCAGACCCGGACTCGATTCCCGCCCGTTCCTTGGCGTTCTTTCGCCTTCTTATTCCTTCCAAGTCGCGTTACTCATTCACCCTCCGTAACAGTATTTTTGCTTTTGTAAAACGGAGAGACATGGAGAGCTGAAACTTAGCATGGACATGCCTACCGAGAGGATGAGTTCAGGAAAAATGTAAAATTTAAGATCCATGCCCTGTGGGGTCATATTTTTAGCGGCCGACGTTTTCACATAATTTGTTTTTCCCCTGAGGTATTTAGCTGGTGTGGAAAGATGAAACTTGGTACATAACTACCTATCGGGATGCTGCGTGCAGAAAAATTCAGACTTTGGAAGTAAATGCCCCAGGGGCACACATTTCAAAGGGAGATGTTTTCAACTAATTCTTCTGCATCAGTTAAACTGATGAACATGGAAAGCTGAAACTTTCCGTGAATGTGACTATTGAAACAAAGATTTATAGAAAAATATTAGGTCTCGATACATCCCTTGGGGAATTTTTTTGAAGGACGATGTTTAAAAAAAAAATTTTGTCGTAGCGAATATGACAGAAAAGGAAAGGTGAAACTTGGCACACGTATAAATGACATATTAATATTATTCGGCTGAGGGAGCATTCCGCTTTAATGGTGCATCCCCTCCTGGCATAGCTTTTGGGTGCGTTGGCTTTTCCAAACATATTTTTTCACCAGCGAAAAGGACAAACGTATAATGTTGAAACTTTGTGGTCATGTAGTTCTCTGAGGATTGATTTCGGTAATAAAAAAAATTGTGGTACTTTTCTGTTAAAACGCCTGAGGGCACATATATTGGAAAAGGCGTATTTTCTCGATCCAAGAAAACAGAGGGTGCTAGAAAGTTTAAACTTGCCGAAGAAGAACCTGCAAAAGAAGAAAAAAATTATACTTTCTAATATATATAGACGATCGTGACTGACTGACTTGAGTAAAACGGAGAGACATGGAAAACTGAAACCTGACATGGACGTGCTAACAAGACGATGAGTTGAGGAAAAATGCAAAATTGTAGATCTATACCCGGGGGTGATATTTTTTGGGGCCGAAGTTTTCATGTTTTTTCTTTTTGTCCTGGCGTATTGAACTAGTGTGGAAAGATGAAACTAGGTACAAAATACCTATAAGGATTTTGCTGGAAAATTCAGACTTTGGAAGTAAATTCCCTGGGGCACGCATTTCAAAGAGAGATGTTTTCAAATACTTTTTTTGAATCAGTTATACTGATGAACATGGAAACCTGAAACGTTGCACGAATATGACTACTGAGACAAGGAGTTAAATAAAAATGTTAAGTCTCGATACATCCCCTGGGGAATTTTTTCGAGGTGCGATGTTTTGAACAAAAAAATTGTCATGGCGAATTGGACAGAAATGGAAAGGTGAAACTTGGGATACGTATAAGTCACATGATATTACTGAGCTGAGGGAAAGTACTTTAAATACGTGTTTGCCATTTCGCAAAAAATGAATGAATTAATCACTATTCAAGGTAATGGAGCGCCGAAGGCGCCACCAGTTAAACATATAGCGCTTTCAGTGCATGAGGTTCTTAAACTTAGTGGGGATCGCGGACATCACGACCCAGGCTCAGAAATTGGAACAGTTCAATAGGATACGTTTCCATTGCTCGTAAAAGGAATAGAGATGAACACTTTTACTGCCAGACCTTGTGAAACACAACTACAAAATAATCTTTCTGTAAATAATTACAAAAATGGGGAATAACAGGAACTAGAAAGTGTCAGGATACTAATATACTGCACTACAATGTCATCTTTTAGTTTAAATTTGAGGTATTAATACATGTAACAGAAAACCATTTCGGAGGATCGGCTAACATCGGGTCAATTGGGGGCAAACTATAGGGGCAGAAAAGGCACGCTGAATGATTCATTGTCCTCCCGCTTCACGGATTCCAAGTAATCGATGCTGAGGAAGAATTGAACTGCTTTTCTTTCCAGTTGTGACCGGGATTGACAGAAGTAAGCCTGCAGAGGAAACAATATGTATTTATCAAGCTGAGAGATTCGTTAAGGAAACGTTTCGTGATTGGGAAACTGGAGGAAGGACACTTTTGGTTCCATGCGTCGAAGACAAAAACGAATGGATTAAGATTGTCAAGGACGATCCAGGGAAAAAGGCCGAGAGGTCCATCATCCTGAGTCTATATGAGCTTGGAAAAAGCAAGAAGTTGCCGATGTTCATAACATATAACCGTAACTTTTCCCACCTCATCAAGATGAAGGATGTGGGCGGTGGCACGGAGGATCTTGTGACAGGGGAGCATGATATCGTCTTGATACATCGCGAGTTTGGGGTCGTCTTCATGCAAGTGAAGAACCTGTCTTCTAAATCGAAAGTGAAGGAAAATGTCCAGAAAGCCAAAAAGCAGCTAAAAAATGATGTTCTCAGCCTAAAAGCAACAGTGCAAGAGAGCGGGTCCGGGGACGTCAACGTGTCTCTCTGTGTATTAGCACTCGCAAATGTAAAGAGATCTCAGGTTGAAGCAAAATCTCTCAGTGACATGCCAGTACCCACCGTCTTTCTTTGCGAGGAGGACCTTGAGACGGCGGAGTCCATTGAACGATGGTGGAATGAACAAGTCCTTCACCAGCTGTCAAACTCCATCATTGATTCCAGGACGTATCTGAAACTTCTAGCAATGTAAGTTGCATCGGTGACACATTTACAAGAGAAAGATTGGTGAAAGAAACATTATCCAGCGGAAGAAGCGAACTCGCCTGTCTTTACAGATAATTTGTCGAGGAAATTTGAGAAAGGTCGCTGCTCATTTGTACTGGTACCAGTCGCAAGATGGAAGAGATATTAAAGATAAGGTAAGCAGGTAGGAAACTGGCGCCAGGCTAATGCATACGACTTTCCCCTGCTGGTGGCGCAATCTACTGCATTACGAAACAATGAAACACCATTTTAAAATTAATTATCTTCATCAGTCCTTCATCAATCTCTCTGGAATAGATCGATTTTTGAAAGGAGTTTCTCATACGTCCTTGGGCAATTTCTTAAAGTTGTGAACAGCAGCGTCTCCAACGCAAGGCCATTTCCATGAGAGAGAGAGGGAGGGAGAGAGTCTCCAAATTTACCACCAAGACCTCTGAACTATGCAACGACGATTTTTTTTTTTTACAGATATAAGGAATTGCGATGAAGATAGTTTCATTTTAGTATCCTTTCGTAGCCATACTGCAATAGGGTTTTACACCTGAAGCTTAATAACGGCACGTACTCGACAGTCTCAAAATCCAATTGAATTTGACAGTCAATCTGATTATGGCGAGATATATTCGGAAGAAGCACAAGCAGGAACGCACTTGAGCAGTTGCCAAGCGTGCTCAAAGGGAGCAACATACTCCAGGGTGTCAAACGCGATTCAAGTAATGAAGGGAGGCACCGTAAGTTGCAAGTGAGAAAGAGGGGATTCCAGGTCAAATGGTACAAAGGTACAAT
>CAJPEV010000748.1:11150-96508 GCA_905338385.1 Darwinula stevensoni | reverse complement strand
ACCTTTCAATACACAACAGAATAAGAATTGTGTGGGATCATATCCCCACAACAAGAGAAGAAAAGTTGGGAGAAAAAAGAATCGCCTGTTCAGACGAGAGTGGAACCCGACTCGAACGCTCATCTATACGCCCACCAGCCCCCTTCTCGTGCCTTTCTTCTCCCCCAGATCTGAAAAAATGTCATGCTTTGATTGGGATAGACACGCAGGGACGAGGAAAAGTGCCTCGAGCACCAGGGCACATCGAAGAGGACGATCCATATCGGACACCCTTCGAGATATTAGCACACCTTCCCACGCTCGCAGTCGCACTGCGTCCCGTTTTTTGGGCCCGAGGAATGCAATGGGAACTTCGATGCCCGAAAGGCGTCGGATCTCCATATCCATCTCCATCTCTTGCCGCTAGTGCTAATGCGACGGCTGCGATCGAGACGCACCAAAGCGCGTACAAAAAGCCCTTTTTTTCTACACCTCTCGCACCATGGAACCCGAGTGGCCTATAATTGAGCCCGAGTGAGAACGGGTAAAAGCAAAAAACAGTCTCGTAAACTGTCGGTCGAGGAGAAAACCGCCTACCGCCGGTCGGATTCCAACCTTAACCTCCCGCTTGCTTGCCAGAGTGTCGAGGATCTAAAAAAAAATTGACCTACTGACGTCTTTAAAGTTTGCTTTTTTGCATTTCTCTTTTTTTGCTCTCCTGAAGCAATTCTTGTTCCTCCGAGATAGAAATAGAATTCAGTCACGATGCAAAAGTCCCATACCAGACTCAGATAACGCCCAAATATTGCTCGATTTTGCAGTCGAATTTGATCTTACAGCAGTATTTAAGAGAAAAGGTGAGTAACATTTCGGTTCGTGACATTTAGCAGTGGTGAATCGTGAATGGAAGCAGGGTAGACCGGGGCCTACCGTACAACCATTGGCGATCCACCACTGCTGAATATTACGTGGTAACTTGTCTATAGTATGAGAAAACGGGTTGGGTGGAGACGTGGAATGATACACGTCATACCCTCTCAGCCACTCGATCCTCTGCACCTCGATACCACATCGCACGAATTGATACTAATGATGGTGAGTTCGTCGAAGCTGCCGTGGGTTGCGAAAGCGATTCTCGCCGGAATCCACGAAAGTACGATCGCATCGTTAAAACTCGAACCATTCAAAATATATTCTACGCAATTTCTGGTTCATCTCATCTCCATGCCGCTGCAGTCGAGCCATGCCCATGCACCACGAACTCGAAATTCTTGCAGATGAGATGTTGCAAAGAAAAAAGTTACGTTTCCGTCGGCAGAAATATCCACCGCTTCGAGGATAAATTTCCCCCGAGTGCCGTGCCGTAACGTCCTCCCCGATGGACGTCCGACGGTGACGTGGCTGCGGGGAAAAACTCGGAAACCGTTTCTACATTCGTCTCATCCTGCCGTCCCCGAAAGACGAGGATGGGAGAGAAAAGCTTCCGTGCGGGCGAGCGTCGCCCTAAAGATAGCACGGTCGCGTCCCTCGTACCCGAGTTCCCCAACCCCGATCCTCGAGACGTCTCGTTCGAGTCCTACTTCTCCGCATCCTCCACGTCCTCCGTCATTCGTCGCTCGGTTTTCTTTCCTCGAATCGAATGCATTCCGCGAGCCGCTTCAAGCGCTGGATCTGGGGTCGTCCGAGAACGAGTCCACGTTAGCTGAAGGATCTCGCTGCAACATCTAGGATAAATTTAACGAAGTTACCTCTAAATACAGGGGATTCGCTGCCGAGTTTATGCATTTCACTAACCAATTCTTGCGGAAGTTAAAAAATGCATCGTAGTATCTTCCGATTTCTCTTTTCAGGGAGATAGGAATCGGATTTCTAAACGTGTCGGTTCGGAGTCAATAATGCGCACGACCGACGTCTCAAAATACGTGGAATATGGGACTTTCAATGACCCAGAAACAGTTGGGGAAGCGCGAGGCAGAAATCTAGCCTACATTCTGGAAAAGACCATTTGGTTTCATTCCCTTGCACATGCTCATGGTTATAGATTAGCATGCAGATGCCACATGGATTAGATGCTGTTTTTTTTGCCAGGTAGTTTTTCTTACTTTTTTCAGGCAAAAAACTGCCGAACAGAATTTTCTCCTCAGACGCATTTTCAGTTCCTTGGACCATTGCAGCTGGACTTGTCATTTATATTTCTCTGATTACACCTATCTATTCATTCTATTCTTTGCGGGCAGCGGTTGGCAATTCGACAGGAAAGGTTCCACAGATTCTTTTGAAGGAAATTGCTTGAACTTGGAAAGATATTAAAAGGGATTTGAGCAGTTAATGGCTTCCAACACCTTGTCGGTCGAATCATAAAGGTAACCTAAATTCTTGTGCGTTCCTCGTACGGCATGCATACTACGAACCACTTCGGCATGAAGATGTTTCAGTTTTATGTGTTCCTTGGGGTGTTCTGTCCTCTCGGGCAGACATTTGCTTTCTTTCTTCGGGCAGACTTTCCTTCTTACGCCTGGAACTCTTTCGTAATACACGGTGAGAAAGAGCCTCATGACTGTCGCATCTTTTCCATTCCCACGCTCCCTGAGGTCTCTAAAACCAGTTTTAAAAATAAAAGCATAGAAGTGGCGATGTGAAGATCTGCCCTATACAAATTAGTATTTCACAATATATGGGGCTCGTAAAGGTAGGAGGAAAAACGGGTTTCGACCTCGATCGAGGAAAGAGAACCTTCCGTCAAGGTCGTTTTCATGCGTTACAGGCATACCAGTGCTTTTTCTTCCTTAGCGACTTAATCCAAACCCGCTCTGTCAGAAAAGTCTGCAGAGGTGTAAAGGAGCGAAGGTGGGCGACGCCCAGCTTTTTTTTCTTCTTCTTCAGCGGTTGGGCTCGCCCAGGGACTTTTTTCCCTCCGAAAAAGACCAAATATGACCGTTCTCGAGTCGAGCACGCTATGCGACCCTTCCCTCCTACAGCCATCCCGTGGTCGTGGTGCTCGTTTGCTTTTACTGGCCCTTCGCTTGCTTTCTGATCTGTCACCGCTGTCTTTTGTCGGTCTCGTCCGTCTTGTAACATGCGCAAAAGTAAAACGTCGAAATGACTGCTTCCCAACGCTTTTTCAGACTTAACTTCCTTTATACCGAGCTCCTCCCCTTACAGAAAAATGTGTACGTCAGTGCCTTCCTTTCTCGATTTAAGTCACTAAGCCATATTAACGATATTCAGATGAAGACCTTCTCCCCGTGCAATAGAGGGTCAAAGCACTTTTAAAAAAAAGTTTACACAGTGAGTGCAGTGAGTCGTAGCTATAGCTTTACGATGGGAAGTATTTGTTTGGAACTCTCAGTGTTTCCATTACAACCTAAGCAATGTATATCGTATAATCCCGACACAATCGTGCCATTTCCACTCCTAGGCTGGAATCCGGATGACAGCAATGTGGATGGGAAGGACCAGATAGGGAAGAGATAAAAAGTGGGGCAATAGAGAGGTATGGAGGGCCTCCGTCTGGGTGCGCGTGTGCGAGCGAGCGAGTGAGTGTGTGTGTGTGTGTGTGTGTCCTTGCAAGAGACGTGTAACACTTCCTGGCGAGGTCATAGCCTACATCCGACCAAGGATGTGCAGTCTCCACTAATTTTTTTTTTCTTTTTCTTCCTCTCTTCCGCTTCCACTTGGTATCACATAAAATGTTTCGTTCTGACCCACTTTACCCACCGATTCGCCTCCGAACGAGGTAATTTCGTAGGCACACCTCCACGACAAGCTCTTCGACCGTTCGGAGCAGAAATTTCGAACAAAGCAAGCGACCGACATTTTCGATTGCAAAACGGTTTTGAAGAAGACCGGCGGACGTTGTTGTCGGAAACGGTCCGATGGATCGAAGTAGGAGATAGAAGAAGAAAAAACATGGTTAGCGTTTCCCTGGGAACCAGATAAGGTTTCGGTCGTCGTTATCACATTCCTTCTGTTTGCCCTCCCCATCATTCCGATGCGTTTTGCTCTCTTTTTCTCATCGATTTGTATGAAGTGGCGGGCAATTGAGGTCGGATGGCAAGGTTTTTTCTTTTTTCTCGAAGAGGTACTTGGTGGTACTGCTTGGCGTTAAAAACCTTGAGTTGCGGAGAGGCAGGATGGAAACCGGAGACGGGGAAAGAGAACACCTGTGCTGCACCTTGAAAATGGATCCGGGCTTTGATAAGGGCCACCCTCCCTCATTTCCTTCTTTAAAGCATAGAACCAGATCCGCCTCGTGCATGTCGGGATGGAGGGATTTTCCCCAACTCCGTTTGGCACCCTTCCCCGTCGTCATGGGGGGACTTCCTGCCAATTTCCTCTCTATTTCCCGCATGGAATCGATACGACTCTCGCAGTTCCTCGCGGAGAAGTCTGTGCATAATGAGTTTTAGATGAATTCGTCATCGGATCCATGGGGTTTGCCGAACTTCGAGCACCTTCATGGCAGAATTCGACTCGCGTCGGCGTTCGTCTTGCAAATGTCGGAAACCATAATGCGATTCCGAACCATTTCTCATCATCCGCCCGACTCGACATCTTCCATATTATTAATGATGCTCGCATTTTCCACAGAATTAATTGATTAATTGCAGCTGTCTGTTTCAAGATACTCTGGCTGCCATTCCATTGCTATTATTATAATGCCTGTTTTTCCTATATGATGTTGCTTGCTGAAGGGCGAAGTATCGGATATTTCCCCGAGCGTTCGAATACTCACGAAATACGTACGTATCGGCAGATGCACAGCATGGTATGCACCTGCTCTCCCCTCTTTCCAAATTCTCCCAAGTGCGCATATGGTGTAGTCCTACGTTCCAGTCCATTGCTTCAGGTGACTGGAATCATTCTTCCCGAACCTCTCCCCCAAAAACTCGAGCATCTAGAATGGTGTTCTCGGTCGCGTTCTTTTCGGCCTTTGTGAACAGAGGTGCTTTGTAAACTAGTACATTTCCCTAATGCACGTTAGAGACTACATCGATTGGAAGTTTTCGGTTTGAGAAGCCCCCATCGTTTTCGCTCCCTAACGAATCTCTGGCGACTTATCTCGAGAATCGAGTCCAAAGGTGACTCTTTTGAACTTTGGAGAGTCATCTTCATAGCATCGTGGGGTAGCAGTGAATGATGACTCGGGCCTCCAGACCTTGACACGGCTGAAACGATGGAAATGAAAACGATTATGACCAATTGCGCTTTTCAGTACGAAGATCGAGCGAAGACCAATTCCAAGTGCGTCAAAACGGAATGATTGCGCACTCAATCAACAGGAAGAAGAAACCCGACCTTCAGATAACGGGGCTCCAGAATGTTTCCATGTCGATTCCACAACAGTTTACAACTTGCGTACTGTGTATGAAACGGATTGAACACAACTCGGCAGGGGTGACCGTGTGGGACGCGTGCAAGACCTTGATAGAAGTCCTCGGGAGAATGACTGTAAATAATGGCTGAAGAAGAGACTGAGTAATCGATAAGTCCGAGAGATATATCTGCCAGTCCAGTGACGGCTCCCATTAATTCCATGGATCAAGTCCAGTCTTACACCCATATCCCACTGGTACCACAATCAAAACCAAATCATAATGGTAGGACTCCTGATGGAGCTCTTGCACTTGCACGCAGCCGATAAATGAAAGAAAACGAATGTCTTATTATGTGATACAGTTGCAGGGTACTTTTTTGTCAGCTATTTTAGCACTTCGGTCAAGTTTCCATTATTTTCAGCATTCCTGGACTAGGAGCTCTGATTGATGGTGCGCTGATGACGTGCGTCAGGTGATGGAAGTCGTAGAGGAGGGAGAGAGGAGTGTGAGAAGAGTTCACCGTCCTCTCACACACATTCACTCGCCTTCACATCCTTCCACCGCCGCCACGCTCTCTCTCTCTCTCCACTCTCCATCACCGGAGTTATTCATAGAGGGCAAAATCGAAGGGATGGCGCAAGCGTGCTTCTCCCGAGTCTACGAACGAGCTTTTACGCTCTCTTCCCCCCTCCCCGTTTCATCCAGCTGGTGATGCCAAGATGTGAGTCGAAGACGCGAGTCTTTTGGTCCTGGACGAGCCATGGAAGTGGAGGAAGAGGAATCCTCTTCGTCCTCCTCGGAGTACCTTCGAAGTAGGAGTGAATTCCTCAGCCACCTTCATCTGCGGCCCAAGACTGACGACCAGGTTCAAGAAGAAAGGCCGAGGACTCACTTCACTCGGAGCTGCAACCGGGGGGAACTGCCAGAGACGGAGGAATCGCCTGGGAATCCTCGAAACGAGTCTCCGATCCGAAACGAAGAATTGTATCTCCAAGCGGAATTGGATCAAGAATCCTGGCGAATTCTGGATCTGAAGTGCAGTGATCGTCCGCCTGATCCACCCCTCGGATTCACGACCAAGTTGAAGCTTCGAAAGACGGCCCGAGGGTGGCAGGCCGAAGGTATCAACAGCGAGGACAACAATAGTGGTGCTCGCAAATTGCGACGGAAGTGGTTCAAGAAACGGAAACGGTGGAAGGAGGAGAAGAAGTTGAAGCGAATTCTCGGATCTAGTCATCGGCATCGTCGGCATCATCGTGATAGGGATCGTGAGGGGAGTTCGGAGAAATCGGCGAAGGACGAGGAGACGAAGACGAGGAATAGGGAGGAGGAGGTGGACAGTGGGAATGCGACTGTGAATGCGAATGCAACTGAGGCCAAAGTTTCCCTGCCGCAGTTCCAGAAGGGAGCAACGCGGAAATTCGACCGACCGGTGGCGATCGTCCACGCGAGGCGATCGTCTCCGGATCGCCCCCCATCCTCGTCTGTGACTTGTGATACGCCCCCCATCTGTGGAGACGAGGAATCGGATCATCAGAGTACGGAATCGACGACAGATTCTCTGCTGAAATCCATTCTCGAAACGAATCCTTCGTCGTCGGAGGGACGGAGCATCCTGCAGGACTTGTTGGCGAAACCCCCTCCGTTGAAGACAGAGGGAGAGGGATCTGACGAATCCACCTTGTTGGTCCCTCGAACGTTGTTGCCTGCTCTCTTGTCGTGTCCTCACTTGTACCTGGATGAGGTGGTGTCTTGCCAGGCGGCTCTCGTGTCACAGGCGGCCCAGAATCCAAATCTGTTGCTTCAAGGTGCCCTCATGATGCTCCCGCAGGAAGTGTTCCCTCACCTGTTGAAGGACGGGACTGGGGTCCTACAGACGATGTTGAAGGCCTCCGACCCCGTCCACTGCATCTCCTCCTTCACCCAAGACTCGGGGGGAAGTGTAGTGTACAGACCCAGCAGAGAACCCGATAAGTACTCCATCTTGAAGAGTTTCTTGAGGAACGACCACGAAGAGGAGAAACCGGCGGAGATCAGGGTGAAATCGGGGCAAGAACTCTTTCAGACCTCACCCCCTCGTCATTGGGAATCCCTATCTGGGACCGGAGGAAAGGGAGAAAAGGTAAAACGGAAGCGGTTCCACTTGGACGCCATAGTGGACAACCTGAAGCGACGGCGACAGCTTCAGGAGGATGAGGAGTTCGGGCGGAATTCTGGCATCGATCCTGGGACGGCTATGCGATTACGTCACAAGATCCTGTCTGCTCGAGTCCCGGCCTTAATCCCTCTCTCCGCATTCCACGCCAAGGACGACAAGTGAGCCACCTTTTCCATGATAACACTTACGTGTAAATAGATGCATAAAGGGGGGAGGGGGGATGCTGTCGTTGCGCCCGTCCGTCGGGTTTCCCTGGTATTGAGAAGGCGGATTCGTGTTTGCCATCCCCTGTCGTCATGTTGACGTAAGAGGGGGAAAGCCTAACCGAAGCAGATATGACTTTTTTTTCATTATGGATGAAAAGCGTGAGAGTGGACGCAGATGGCGACGTCCCTACAGAGCCATATTGTTATATGGCTTGATTGCTTTCCTGGAATGAGGAAACTCGCTGGCATTTTTTTTCCTTCTCGCAAGCGTGTCACGCGTGACATATGGAGGAATGATTCGCAGAGATAGAACGAACGGTAGAATCATCGCGATTCTCCGAAGGATTCTTGGAAAGCTGTGTGAACGGAATGGGTATACTGTTTCTGTTAAGTTCGTGGTTGGAACCCATAGATGCATCGATACTGTCATGGCAGTTCATATAATTGTCAGCATTAAATCGTCCTCCGTGTCTCACCTCAGCTAACCGTGCATGCATGCATAATCGACCAAGTGAAAGTCGGTATTTTAGTAAAGAGAGAGAGAGAAATCCCTGCTGAGTGTGTTGCAGGGAGTGCTTCTCATCGTCCTTTAAAAGAGGGAGGGAGGAGTCTCATTATGCAAAGCAGGTTTTTTTTTTTCGTTGGGAGGAATTTGAAATTTTCCAGTCGGGATGATTTGACAGAACGAGCACGGCTGGGTTCTCCGCAGGTCATCACAAGGTCATCGAAGCCTGGAAATTCATCCTTCTTGCCTCATGCACGAGTTCCATCGAGAAAAATCCCGACCCGAGCCCTCCGGAATAAATCCTCTATAGGAACAGTTTAGTACCTCATTGTTACGACGACAATTACGATCGACTTGGGGTGCAAGGAACGAATTTAGGTATTGTATACCCACATGGAATCTTGATAATCGGTATCTGTGAAGAGGGTCGTAGTCAGGAATTCCAGCATGGGAGGGACTAGGGAGGCAAGAGAACGTCATGAGCGTTCACACGCTCATGTCATGTTCTTTTTTCCGTACCAACAATCTGGCCTTCTTCCCCCTGCCTTTTATGGAATACTGATTGCCTTATCCCGCGTGACTGGATAGGTAGCGAGCGACCATTTTTATCTGGTGATCTGCCTCAGAGCCGTTGAAATTTCTGATGCCCTCATGCTTTTTTTTTTCCTTATAAATGACGCCGAGTGACCATGACTGCTGCAGTATCAATAGCAACAGGGGAAGAGGAGGGGGAGGTTGCTCCCTCCTGCAGGTATCCAGAGGGTGCGCTGCCCCTCACCCCTCTCACCCCCTCAGTGTAGAAGAGCTTGTGTTTTTTTTATTATCTGACATTGTCCGGTTGCCAGTTCATTCATATACCTGTCATCTCGACACGTGTCTCACTGTTGAAAAAAAAAAGCTGGGTTCCAGCTCGATCAGGTAACCACAGAGAAGATAGTGAATGAAGCTTTCAGAAGATGGAAGGGAAGGAAAGAAATTCATCCCAGGAGAATGGCGGAGGGAGGATTGCAACAGACAATGGCGTTTTCTGAGTCCTCGTCTGAATACAATGGGGAAAAAATCTTTCTCTCTCCCCTGACTACTTTAGCCATTAGAGAGATCGGAAAGACATCTCTCGCTCCCCTCCATCCCACGACAACTCATACATTTTTGTGTTTCTCATACCCCATGGCCATTTGGGACATTCCATCTTATTCCGTCCCGAAAGTCCTTCCAGTAAAGTCTAGTTTTTTAACGGTAAAAAGGGGCAATTTTACGCCATCAATCTGAATGGTAAAAAATTATAACCCTGGGAATTTTCTGAACAAGGTTCAAGAAATGTCTGCATTGGTCAAAGCCATCAAAGGCATATGTATTTGGGGGAGAGAGATGGGTGAAGACGTGCTCCCACACCTAAAACAAGGATGCAAACAAACGAAGCGACAAAAAATTAATTTTCATCCTTGCATGAACGGAACAAACCCAATCCAGCTAAGGCCTTCCTTTCGTTAGGATTGAGTGACCGTGATGCCTTGAGCCATCGTTTGTTCGGGTCACGTTCATTCCAATCCTCTCATCATCCTGCCGTAGATTTCTTAGGGGATAGTTATCCACCTACCAGCTCCTGGTATAGTTGATGTGTCAACGTGTCTCCACGGAATTTCTCTTGACACTTTTCGACGTAATGTTTCTGACACACGAGGAGAATTTTTTTATTATCGAGGAATCGAAGAAACCCATGTTGGTAGCCTTCGTAGGAGTGACGTAGCACGAACACTATGCGCGGAAAGCAATACGGTCTATTGAACTTTAAGAACTTTTCGGCCGAGTGACGGCAATTCTTATTTTCATTTCAGCGCCACTTTTTAGGGGTTCACTGAACTTTGCATGGGTTCGATGTACCGTATTCCATTGCTTGTGAAATTCCTGATAGACATGATCTTAGAAGGGAATTCGTGGCGTGAGCCGTGCTCATAAGTCACGTACGCTTTGCAAATTGTACCTGCTAATCATCTTGTTAATTCTATTGAATCTATACAGATAGATTCTTTGTTAGCAGTTTTTCCTCCCTTCGAATCGGTTTTCCCGTCATTCCCCAGTTCATAATCCTGTATATGCCCCTACCCAGCGTAGTTTTTTTTTAATTCTTTTTTTTTTTTCTGGGGAGGAGGGGGGGGGGCATTGCTGGAAATTAATGTAGGTCCTCGAAAAGGTGACAACTTTTCACTCGTTCAAACTGATCGGAATGCGTAAAAATTCCTGGAGGCAGAGAAATGTGACCCTCCCCCTTATTTTTCAGCCCATTGTTGATACAAGAGAAAAGGGGGGCTCTAAAATACCCTGAGAGGGGGTGTAGGGGGGCACATGGGCGGCACGTGCGCCCTTGAAATGGAAACCCCGCTCCCGACCCATCTGGCATACGTTTCTCATGAATCTCTCTCACTCTGCGTCTTCTCATTCTTCTCCTTGTCTGTCATTTGTTCGCAGCCCTTCTTTCCTCTTAACCTCTGGAATCCCCTCTCGGTTAACCGCACCCCCCCGTCATGTCATGCCTTTGAATCCCGTGAAGCGGTTTTTTCTTCCCATCCAGTACTCATTGAGGTTAGGGCGTTGGACCTCATCAGATCTCATAGTACCTTCGAAACGTGGCATTCTCTCAGGAAACAAAGCAGGCTATATGTATTTTTTTTAGATTATAAATAGGTATTCAAATGTGTCCTCTTCTTAATATGGAGGAAATACGCTCCGTGGGAGCGGGAGTATTTTGAAAGAAAGCAAAAAGGACTCTTAGTCGACTCGAAGAGAGGGAGACCAAGAAGTCTGCAATAAAAGAAGGCCTTTCTTCTCGGAATGACGGGGCAGAAGTCGATATGCCTCACTGAGAACTCTTCATAGGGTGTCTCCATGATGAAAGTCCCGCATTTTAAAAGAGTATCCGCCCGAAACGTAGTGAAGTCGCGGTCTCCAGCTAGGCCTGGGAGCCTCGTTCCGATTTCTTCTGCGAAAGAAGCAGAAGGGAAAAAAAAAATACTGAAAAATATTCCATCCAGAAATTATAAAAGAGACGGGAAAAGCCATTTCCGAGAAATGGGAGATTGAAAAGAAAGTATCGCATGGTTGGAATCGCATTGAGGTGCATTAGGGTATATCGTTGGGGAAAGTGGGTTTACTCCTTGGTCTGGGAAAACATGTTTTCAGGGAACGGGGGGGCGTGGCGGAAAAAAAAACGAGGGAACGAGAGAATATTCATCAGTCTCCATCCCGCATGTATATGTTTGATGTATGCACGTACGTATGTATATATGTATGGGGGGAGATGGGAGAGAGATAGCAGGGGATCCAGAGGACCGTGGAAATAAATGGTCCTCAAATTTATCTTCTCTCCTTTCCTATACCGCCCCTTTCTCAAGCCTATTTATCAAATAAGAAGAAGAAAAAAACACTGAAACAAAAATACAATTTGGTTGTTTAAAAAGGAGTCAGTCTGACGTCCTTGAGGGAATCCTTGGACCTGGTGCTTCTGATTAAGTTTCAAGTACTATCTCGTAGATAAGATAGGATAAGGGAAAGTCCAGCTTCTTTCACTGCTTCATAGGGTGATCCACGGATGAAAAAAAAAGAGGAAAAGAAGCATGTTGTAATGGAAGAGGGACGGGAGGGAAGCCGAGGATTTCCTGCATGGGCGAGTCATTGAACTTTTTGGTCTCGGCGCGTGAATCCCCTCGGGGCATACTTTGCCGGTAAATGCCCCGATCAACTGAATGACGACACTCATGTTGTCCCCATGATAATCCCCCTTTTAAAAATCCCTAAAAGAGAATGAGAAGGAAAAGAAAAACGAGGGGGAATAACGTGATCATAATGGCTGCCTGCGTAGTCCGCAGGTTTCGGTTCCTTCTCCGTGACGTTTCTATGGAGACGATTCTGTTGTGTGTACATTTTCTATGGGAGTCTCCTAGGTTTAGAAAAAGATCTTGATTTCGCGAACTCCCCTCCCCCTTCGTCGCGAGGATTACAATCGCATTCTCAAGTAATTGCGTGAAAATATGAGGTTGGTATGTTTTTGAAGAATTCAGACTCATCTGGAGATGATTTGTCGTTCCCCATGCGAAATCAAGAGCCGGTTTAAAACTGTCGTTTCTGTCGTATCTGGCAGGGATTTTGGCACGCTTCCCTTGCATGCCTCGCATGGATGCCGCTATGCGATGCGACGAGGGGGGAAACGGGACAAATGGGGAAATATAACCTGAATAGAAGAGAGAGATAAAAAAAAGGAAAGACTGATGCTAAAAGGAGAATTGAAGCCTCCGTGTGTGTGCTGTGTGTGTGTGTGTGTGTGGGGGGGGGGGGGGGGGGGGGGGGGGGGGGGGGGGTATTAATGGGCCATCACATATCACATGAAGGCAGCTTCTAAAAGTCGTTGAAGGATTTGCTTCCAAAATTGAGATTCTCTTCAATTGGTCGAATTGCTTCAATTGGTCGAATGTCCGGGAATGGGGGCTCATTGAAGGAAGACCTCTGTCCCCGAAATGCCTCTTTCTCCGCTCGAACAAAGGCTTTATCCTGGCTACAGGTCAAATCCCCTCTATAAACTCTAATAGTTTCTAAATTTGTCGCAAATTCGGCAGGAATTTCCTGATTTAGTAGGTTTCCAGTGGCACTGCAGGATTGGACAGGATTCTTTTATATAAAATAAATTCAAGTCCATTTTCTCAGCGATGTTCTCAGTTTTATTAATTTTGTGTTGAGGAATGGGAAGAGGTGCAAGAGATGAATTATCTGGATTTTGCAGGCCAGGCCCATGTGTGAAGATGAGAGGAAGGTGCAGGAAGACGTGCAACCTTTCCCTGTGACGCCGCAGAATTCCTTCCACGAGAAGTCAACAGATTCTTCAGCGTTCTCTCAGAACCTGCTTTCCTGCAGTGCCATTGCAAATATTATTGTTCCCGCGATTATCCCCCGAAAATACAGTCTATCACGTTGGGTGTAACTGTGATTCTGTCGTTTCAGGCATGAAATTGCAGATTTTAAATTGAACACATGGGTTAGGTAATATCCGAAAGGGATAATCGCGTCACTATCGTCGTGATGGAGTTTCATTTCCGAATCAAATAGCTAGATGAAAAATTTATTTCATAGTCTCATGAGCAAGAGACAGGGGACGGCTAAGAAAAAGGAAGACTATTAGGCCTCGGGCAATAATTATTTAATTATTTTCTTATTATCCAGGATTCGGAAGAGGGGACAAAGGGGGCCAGGGTAGATGAGACGAGGATGAAGGGGGAATAGATGATAATAATTGGACTGCCATCATGAGGCCCATCCCCATAGCTCGTATGGAGATGAAAAATGGGCCCGGAAACCCTGTATGAATTATGAATGAATGACTGGGCCTATCTCCAAGTCCAGGTCCAGGGTTCCCTTCCCTTCCCCCTCCCATAGTGACCCCTCCGATCATACCCTCTTTTCTTTTCATCCGTTGTCCCAACAGGGTAGTAAGGGGCTTTTGATAAAGGTCGAAAGTCACGTTCCCTTCGCAACAATAATAACCCGAGTTCGGGGGAAAGGGAGTTCTATAACAGGATGTTCCAGGGATTCTTTTTCTGGGGAATCTTCCTTATCATCGGGGTCCCGGGAAGTGTGGTCGTTCCAGGAAACGGAATTTGTTTATTCTTCGAGCGCATGACGCGGGGGGTCGTGAAAAGGGCGAAACGAGGGAATATGGGAAACTTTCCGCTCTGATAAAGGCAGCCCATCGCACCGATCGCTGCAGTATTTGGATAGAGAGCGAGAGAGAGAGAGAAGGGAAAAGGATGAATAGCCTTTATGACGTTCTCCTTCCTTGGTTCTACGGCGTAGGGCTTATACCCCCCTCCTTCATTTCCCATTATACCCGAATGGAAGCTATATAGGTCTCTTAATCCCCCGCTCGCTGTCGAAACTTTCCATAGATGTCTCTGCCTGACAGTTTGGAAAGCCGGAAGGATATGGGGCGTGATCGGCAAGTCAGACGATCTCCCCAGATATATATCGTAACGCCATGGTGACGACATCCAGAGTCAAACCGTTTCGCGAACGCATTCGTCTGAATCGTCCGGGTCTGGCGATATGACCGACTCCTCGACCTCGATGGGTATAACACACGAAGTGAATGCAGACAGCGGCGGATCTGGAACCATCAAAATGGAGGGGAGGGGGAAGGAGGGGGCGCCCCTGGGGTGTGCTAACGTCCCAAGTCGTGAGAGTCCCAGTTTCCAAGTGCCCAACTCCTGTCCTGAAATACCATCGCTGGTCTGGGAGAAGTTAATGACCAGGTTTGGCGCTATTTTAGAGGCCAAAAGGGAACAGTGGTTGGTTACGAAACAAGAAACGTGCACGAACGCATGTTCGTATTGGCTTTGGATTCTCATGTTCCCAAATCCATTGACGCGTGTCATGTGGTTTAGTTGAGAATTGAAAGCTCGGTGGAACGTTCCTTGTGAAAGCATTGACATGCAGTTGTAAGTCAATGTGAAAAGTTACTTCAACCAGAAAATGTCAGAAGTCCCTGCAGTTGCTCTAGCTTATTCGACGAGAATCTCAATTTTGGAAGCAAATCCTTCAAACGACTTTTAGAAGCTGCCTTCATGTGATATGTGATGGCCCATGAATTACTCGTTGGTACAAAAATAAAATGAAACCTCGTCATTGAGCGAAATGTGACTGCACGAAATGATGATCCAGCGAAAGAACAGTGGCAAATCGGCATAGGAGTACCGATTTACGGAGACATCTCGTCGCCAGCGCGGCGAATGGCGAAAAGATTTTCCCAAAAACTTGGATTTCTAGTAGTCCTGGAGCTGCTGCAAGTCACAGATCCTATTTTCCAGTTCTGAGCAATATTTCCCTCGAGAATCAGGGAATGGCCTACATATGTCCTTATAGTCAGTACTTGAAAATATGTATAAACATTTAATTTTAAAATCCAGGCAAATGCCTATTGAAAAATTAGTCAATTAAGCACTTTCCTAAACGTAGACCAGATCGAGTAAAGGATATGAGAAGCTCCTGCCCCCCGCCTGCCTTCCTCCTCTGCGTCCGCCTCTGGTTGCAGGTAAGGCATAGATATGAAGCCAACGTGTTCCATGATCGTTTTGAACTTCTCATGCAACTCTTTCGGGAGAATAATGCAGATGTGTAGTCGTGGGACGTCAGCGAAGATTGTTTTTGATTCCCCTGTGGTCGATGGATGGACTCGTCGCCATCTTGAATTTGAAAAATTCAGACTTTTCAAGCGAGCTTGGAAGTTGTAGATGGCTGACATGATTTCAAAATTGCCAAAGGAATTCCTACGAGACTGTCTAACGCAATGAGTTATTTCCCAACGCTTGTGATCAGTCCATCTCACTTGCCGAGCTTTCTTCGAACCATGAACCGTTTTCGGGCTCCCCAACGATCATCGGTTGTCGGTCTACCCGCAATTGACGTCGAAATGAAACCGCACGTGGTAGAATTTAATCGAGGGCCTGTTAAAAGAACCCGAAACTTTTCGATCATCGTCAATTTAACAAGACAGCAATAAGACTCTCATCCTTTCACGGTCCCCGTACACCGAAATGACGAGGTTTTCTTCTGCGATCATAAAAGCCTTTTTTTTTATTCTTTACTTATGGAGGAAATTACCTGGCTTTGCAAAGGTGATTCGGCAATATATTTAATTTGGTGGCGTATTGACCCCCGAAGAGTTTACGAGAAAATAGTCGAGACTCCGGCGAGGAAGTTTGGTTTTAGGAATGACCCAGTACCTTTGTTTGAGAAGGCTTTGTGTGGCGTCTTCCAGCTTTTCTTTCCTCTTTCTTTTTTTTATGTCTGTGGATTTTCTCACGTTGGTGAGAAGAAAAGAAAAAGAATAGCCGTGCTACCGCACAACACATATCCGACGGCGTTAGGGGCATTCCAAGTTCAAGGACGATCCTGCCTCCTTACTTTTCACCGCAATTAGCTATCCCCTTTCCCAACGGATTGGAAGGGAGGAAAGTGCCTTTCTTCGCACTTTCTCCTTTCCTTTCTGCGACGGGAAGAAGCAGGGAGAAAGGATTTCGTATGAGCTCTGCTTACGCCATTCGGCACAACGAGAGAGGGTTGCGTTGCATAAAAAGGCATGTTGCCAGCACTGCAAATCTCCCGTGGCGATTTGGCACACTTGAGTGGGACTGCCTTTATACGCAAACAGCAGGAGACTCAGGGACGCTTTTACGGAGTTTTCGGAGTTCAGCCCCTTTATTGCAGGTTCTCTTCTGTGTCTCCTCGACCTGAAAAATTGCGTATATATGTAAATACATTTCATGTCTGTTGCTCCAGCCGGTGCTGTACGTCCGCATGACGTATGAATTGAAGGGGAGACAGACCACAGTCCCCTGTAAAGGCATCGTTGAAGAAATCGACGAGTTACGAGAAATCAACTTCGTTAGCGTTCTTCAAGATTACGCAAAGGGGAATAAAACGCAGTTCACGGTAAAGTGGTAGATGGACAAAGGTACCTATACTTTGGTGGAAATGGTTTGCGTTTCCGTTTGGTCGAAGCCTTGCATAAAAAATAACTTCCGCCCTTCGGTAATGAGGGTCTCGGAGTTAGAGACTCGAGGAAGGGAAATGTGCCTATCAGTAACGAAGGAACGTGATGAGGGATCCGAGGAGGCTCATTTATCTTCATTATGTCTGAAGAGGGGGTGGATCCCCTCGAGAAATGGTTTCGATTCGAAAAACACCCCTCCATGCCATGCCTGTAAAAGGCATTCACTTCCCCCTTGACCTCGTTTGCAATGACAATGAGGAGGTTTTGGGGTTTCTCGCACGTGGCTTTAATCAATTCCGCATTGACCAATATTGTTTACCCACCCCTTGATGATCATTATTCTGATCCGTATAGTGTTTGTTATTGTCTGACTCACGTGAACGATTCGATTCGACGGTGACGATCCATGGTTTCGCCTAGACTGCATGCTTGCACGCAATGTTCGAATGCCGAGCGTGTTGCATGGAATGGTTGCCTTGGGGTGAGGCGACATCTATGGAGTTAACGGGCCAGCGTGCGGTCTGACACGCGCGACATCTGAACGACGGTTATATGAATTACGAAGTTGCGGTATGCGCTCTTCAGATGCCGCCTTATGTCGGGATAGGTATCAAGATGACCGCGCCCCCCCCCCCTCAACGTCATTGATCGTATCTCCACCGCGGGGCTTGAATTTTCCATGTAATAGGGTTTTGTTCTTCGGACTACCTTTTTGAACTATACTTACGCTACTTTAGATTTATTTTCTCGAGATAAGGTTGAGGAGATCCTTACCCCTCACACCAAGAAAACTGCTTCTTCATGGATTAGGTTTACGTGCCACTGGCGCGACCTATCTCCTTGTTTCAAGGACATCCGGCGGTTCTCGCAACGGGGTCTCTTATCCGACCGGTGGAAGAGGCGCTTCATGCATCAGGAACGTGAGGCTTTCTTAGTAGAGTCCTCCGCGGTTACCGCCTTAGAGTTCGGTACTCATCTCTTTGAACTGCGGACGAGTAGCGGTGCGTTGTCGGGAGTCGCCGCAGAGAACTCTATCCGCAGCCCTCGTCGCTGTTCATCCCCCCTCACTCACCCTCGCACTCACACTCATTGCAGGCAGTCGTTCAGATGGCAGTCTTCGTCGTCTGCGCGCTGCTGTGGCTGTGGGCCTAGGCCGGGGCCGACTCCCAGAGAGGTGAAAGACCTTTCTCACTGAGAGAAAAAGTGTTCTGTGTGAGAGGCCGATGACCTCCCTTATTCCATCCCTAGTCCCGGTTCCCTTCCGCACTCGTAACACGTGAAAGAAGGAAGCCAGGAACGTCCGGCTGTGATAGCTAGGTCTCACATGATATCGGTGAGCGGTGAATGAGTGACCGGTGTATGTTGTCTCTTGTTTGTGTTCTCACGGGTTCAAGTGGTGAATAGCCTACCCGTGTAGGCTTAACATAGGCCTAGCCCTGGGCAAATACAGTAGGACTCGCCCACGTCAAATGACCCGAACGTCTCCTTTTACTTTTAACATCGATTAATGATGTCTCTTGGGCTACGAGGTTGGGCTTCTCCACCGATTGCTTGCATGTCTTGCAAGTCTTGACGAAGTCATAAGCTCACAGCTCGAGGTAGCTCAACGCATTGGCCTTTTTTCCCCAATTGGTTACTCCGCGTTACTGATGGAATGATGCCGGGAAACCAGGCCTAGGCCTACATAACCGACGCCAGATTGACAGTGACGTATCGGCCATTCACGATTACGCAGCATTTCACCTTTTCCTCGGATAGACCACCATCATGGTTCAATGTAGCCAGCCGTATCCGGAATGCGACTGTGTCCGACGATAAAGTAGCCGAGAGATAGGCGTACAGGTCATCCATCCCCCGGCCTCGTTTGAGAAAGGATAGTCCGAAAGTTGAACACTGCATCACATGATCTCTGGCGTTAGTCTCGTGGAAGGATGTGTGGAAGACATTCAAACTCGAATCGGTTCTTAGAATGGAAGCCGAGGTTTTTGTGAACCTAGCGCAATAAACCCATGACTAAAAGCCTATGGTAGGCGTTGCTGTAGCATACTGGCATGCTTCTAGTGTAGGAGGAGTGTCGAAAAAAAGGTGCGATGTACCCCTCCAGAATGTAACGTGGCGATACCGAATGTTTTCTCGAAGCACCATCTTCTGAATTCAGTCCATGAACCCGTATGTCCATTCACCGTGAAAACACGATTCTCGCCATTCTTAGAAAGCTATCACGGTTTTGCCTCGAATGCGTGCCTCCAGCCTGGAAATCTTACTTATGTTGTCAGATTTTAGGTTGGTTTTATTGACAATATATTTTCTGGTGACGTCCAGAAGTGACTGGAACCAAGATTTAGGTTGAATGGAAGGTGGTGATTGCTGCTATGCGGATTTCAACCATCCAGTTGCTAGAAAAACCGGATGTCTGTCAAGCAAGTCGCAATTAAGGTCGCGTCTTGCGAATGTAAAACTTCTTGAGGACTTCCATTAAAATATGCAAAGTATTCGATGCTGTTCGAATACGCGCGTCGTGAACTGAACTGAACTGTACTCAGACATTTTACCAGGCTGCACCCATGAGGGCACGTTTCGACAGATGCATTCACTTTATTTTCATTCAGCTCTTTTTTTTATGCAAGCACTTTCGTAAAGCTTTTTCCGTATTTGTTTGTTTGTTTGTTTTTTTTTTTTTTTTTTTTTTTTTTTTTTTTTTTTTAGGGAATCCAGTTCTTTTTAAGAATCCTAATTAAGTATTACGACGTCGACCTATCCCAAACTCGTCTTGAGCGCCGTATCATCATCAATCATCAGCTGCTGATTATGGAAATTCCGCTTGGAACGTGACCCACAAGAGGATGTAAGATTCCAGTCAGGACACATCCAGTATGCTCTGGTCGATGGATTTTGAAAGGAGTGTCAGGTTCAGGTGGTAAATGGATTTTTTTTTTCTTCCGGACTATAAGTTGCTCCGCGACCTCAGCGTGATGTCATGGAATTCGACAGTGCAGTGACCTACATGAAGAACCGTGAACCTCTCTCCTTATGAGAGAAATGCATTTCGACTGCATGTAGGCGGCCGGTTCCAGCTTTTTCAACCTCTTCCAGTCGTTCGGGAAACGCAGTGAAAGTGGGAGTGCACGAAGTAAAAGCGATCGGGTTAGAAGACGAAGGACGAGCAGCGCTAACCAGTGGTGAATGCATGTAGTGTGCTTGAGTCCGTTTTTTCGTCATTACAGTCATTGTAGGTTAACGTGGGTCAGTTTGCACTTTTCCTTGATGAAGAGCAAGGTTTCATTAAGTCTCGTTATATGTCGCCCCTATATTCTGCGCCTGTAGAAATAACTTTTCATCGCTGAGTTCTGTAGCGAGTTGGAGCAACCTCGGCACGGTTTTTTCTTTTTTTTTTTTTAGTGTGTCGATCACATTATAGCAGAAGATCCTACGGAGTAGAATGTTGGTCGAGAAATTGCAGAGGTATCTCTAGCCACAGTTGCTAGGTTGGGTCGAGTATCAGTATCTGCAGCCAACTCGATAGCCAGTTGCCACGCCATCTGGCTATCGAGTGTACTCGTCAGCCGCGCTAGTAACACAACTTTCCGCTATCGAGTTCTTTCGATCGCCGCGGTGAAAGAGTTAGTCTGTGAAGTTCCTTCCGCCCCCTGCATCATATCCCCATGCAGCAGGTCGAGGTACGTACAGAATTAGTGCTTCATTTGTGCTGCAGGGATGGGAGTTTCTGTTTGTTCCGTTCGCAAGAAATTAAATAACTGTTCGTGATTTGGGAGAGGGGACAGATTTCGCATAAGTCTGCCTCCTCCGCCGGGCGAATATTCCACGTAAGCGTGGGTCCGAGATACTTCGCATGGAATTAGTTCCTAAGTACTGTATTCCCTAAAAATTCTGAAATCGTCAATATTGCAATTATTATTTTTAAATGTATCATTCATTTACATTTTGATGTTTCGCGTCGTTTTATAGCCCAACTACCCATTAAATACTCTTAGATTAAATTCAGACCGATGGGTGGGTTCTTGGGGATTTCTACGAATGTCATTGCTCTTTCACCAACTGAACTTACAATATTTCCGACGCATTGGGTGTGCACAGAATGCAAAGGAAAAGCCACAAGTTGTGGTTTTAAGGAAAATGTATATTCTTAAGTGCACTGTAAATATTTTTATTCTTCCAAAATAAGTTAATTGACCTTCGTGAAATGGTATCATGTCGTATAATGTGCATGGGAATTATCCCCTCTCGTTGTCGTTCAATAAGCCTACCACCGATCGCATTCAGAGTTTGAACGCTTTAATGTTCTGTTACTTGCTTGCGACATGGACACAGTCTTGAAGAAACCTGATATTTTTATCAGAAGGCACAGAAAAAACGCATAGACGAAGATGGGTGGGAAATGTTTTCCATCACCCCCTTTGTGATGACCAACTCTGGATCAATAGAGAAGCGGAAACTGTTCTGCTGCCTAAACAGTTTAAACTGTGGATGTGAATCCTTGGCTCTGTTTGGAACGTCGAGCAGAGGGTTCGAGTATCTGAGTCAGAGAGACAGGCAAGAAGGTATCTCCTCTATTCATTTTATTTTTATTTTTTTTTGTGATTTGTCATGCTTGTCTTACGAATCCGGCAAGGAGACTCGTTCTATTATGGTTTTCACGTGCATGGCTGGGTTCACTGATTGAATCTGCAATACTCGACAGTAGATAAGGAATGTATTAGCCTTTACAGAAATGGATTATGGTAACGCAACCAACTTGATGACGCTTCTCGATTAAAGATCGGCTAATACCTTATCAAATAAATTCATTGCAATTAATCAGCGAAAGTATTTCTGTAGCCAAATCTTCTCCAGTAATAGACCCTCTTTCGACTGCGTGGTGAATTTTTCCTCGGTGCCAGTATTCTTGATGTGTCGATAAACTGGAACCGTAGTTGAAACTGAAATGTTCACCGATTTGTAGGAGGGATATTTGGAGCAATTGCAATTTTTCAATCGATAAAATTTTCCATTCACCAGCCCAAGAACGAGAGGTTTGATATTTTTTATGTATTAAAAGGCCTATGTTAGAGNGATATTTGGAGCAATTGCAATTTTTCAATCGATAAAATTTTCCATTCACCAGCCCAAGAACGAGAGGTTTGATATTTTTTATGTATTAAAAGGCCTATGTTAGAGTATGAGAGACAAGGACGATGATTCGGGCGAAACGATTGGATGGATTCTTGCCTTTCCCTTCGGTCGATTCACTTCGCTTAGAGTGCATCCATGAAGAAAGAAAATGGCTTCACCTGAACATCTTGGTGTCCTCTAGTCTGCATCAGTGAACAATCACAATACATAATGCAGGACGGTGCACGTCAATGCACAAAACACTACAGTGTGGCATTGTTGGCTTACTTCGTGGATGCATTGGAGATCAGCCTGGTCTCCTCTCATCCACGCGAGTATGAACTTTTCCCTATTGATACTCAGCAGTTCGTGCCCAATGTCGTCAGTTGACTCAGCTCGAAGAGAAGTTGTGCTCTTTGATCCAACACTCCACTAGTCGGTGTAGATTTCTTGTAAGCCTGTCAAGGGGGTGTGTGCCCATTCCCTCCAAATCATGGAGTTTTTTTTTATAATGCAGTATCTCCCAAACTGAAGGAGAACTAATACTCATTCCTGCTATACTAATTAATGCTTATGAAACACTGACTTTATGCGCATTATCATCCCATTTTCCATAAGCGTTAATAAGACTTCACGGTCGTGAAGAGCAGTCACTGTTTCCAGTAGAGCTATGATAATTAGAAGTCGCACTTTTCCGGGGTCCTGTAAAATTGTTTCTCTTGACATGTCAATCATTGGTCGGAAGCCGTTAGCAGTTGTGGCTTGGTTGGCACCTTTCCCGCTCACGTGAATGGATGGATGGTACACGGCTTCGTGCCAAACGGATAAAAACTTTCCAGTCGCCTCCTCTTCTTGCGGCCAACAACTTCTCCGTTGCATAAAGTCCTGTGATCCCAGGACACACTGTGTAGTAGACCCTCGAGGGGTGAAAAATGGTTGTTACCTGCACTCACGAATAGGTAGGACGACTGATTTTCTCAGATGCATTTTACTTTCTACTCGTGCGCGCAGTAGACGACCAGAAGTATCCACGTGCTTCATTGATTCCATCCAATTGATAAAAGGCGTCGCTACATGCGCTGTTACGTTCCCGCAGATAAGGAGACAGAAACCTACTCCTCCTTACTCGTCGGAGAGGAAGCATTAAGTAACGCCCAGTATGCTCTGTCGCCATCTTTTTTATTGTTCAGTCCACCGCGAAAGGAAACATCGACGGCGGGGTCTGGAGTCTATTTTCGGGGTGGCCCTATTGATCACCTTCCTCTTCTCAAGCCCGGGTGACGTCATCGCTTCCCCGTGACGTCACTCCGGTCGGGACAAGGGAAGGCAAGGCAAAAGAGTCTGTCTCAGTCTAGGAGAGGATGCCAAAGTGTTCCGTGTTGGGGTGCAAAACGAGGCACGGGGAAGGCCTCCACACTCATATGTACGGATTCCCCTGCCCGGCCTTGTTTCCCGGCCTTCATGCTTCGTGGGTGGAGGCTGTGAAGAGGCAGGGTTTCTCCCCTGGGAATGGGGCTCGAATCTGTTCCATCCACTTCAAGGATGAGGATTTTGACAGCTCGGATCTCCTCAGGTGTCGATTGATGCCTCACGAGAGGCATCGGGCGCCGAGGCTCATGCCCAGTGCTGTTCCTTCCCTCCATATCGCTCAGGATCCGCGCGCGTTCCTCGCGCACTTTGGGTTTACGCTTTGGAACACGTGAGCGGACTTTTAATCTCATTCTCAGCGGCAGTTAAGAACGGATGGGGATACGACGTGAACTTACTTCCTTCTGCAGCGAGACAAATAATATATGAGAGTTTCCATTTCTTATGAAAGCTGTGAGTCTTGGTTTTCTCAATTGCAGTGAAGTGATGGGAATGCCCATCGAAGGTGATCTGGAGACAATGGAGAAATCTCAAGACAGCCCTGATTCTGCGCTGGATTCTATTGGACAGCAGGTTCAAGAGCCCAAGGAAAATGTGAGTTATCTCGTAATCTTTGTTTTTCAAACATTCTTTTTCGTTGCTTTTTCCGTCGTTAGGACAAAAAAAAAGCCATCCATTTGGAACTCCTTTGGAGCCTTTTTCGTCGGATTTAAAAAGAAAATCCTGGAAGTATGTTCTGTTGCATATCAGGTACCATGAGGAAGCCAGGGCAGCGTGCAATCACTGCATCACTCATCACTGCAAGAGGTTTCTTCAATATGGCATGGTACTTGGTGTACCCGACTTTAGAATGTCAACACTTTTCATCATGGGTTTCACAAGTGAAGGATTCTTAAGTTCCACAATTGCGAAAAGCCCTGGGATTGCATTTAGTTGAAATTATTGTGAACTATTAACTGCAAGCTTGCATTGTTGATATGAGTGTTATAATCAAGATGTTCAGATTAGCAAAGTGCCTTGCCTGAACACCAGATAATGTCCAAGCTGCAGGGTGTGATATCAGCAGAAGTCCAATATAATGGATGAAAAATTTTCAGCTCCAGGGGAAATGTTCCATTCTTAGATAATATATATTAGTACTTGGTATTAAAATGGTTAACCAAAACCACTGGAATACTGTCATTAAAATGTGGCTTGTTCATTTTCCAGGGTGAGGAGGAGAGCCCAAAGGAGGCAGAGGAGGGAGAAAATGAAGCTGAGAAGGCCATCTCTGAGTCATCAGCCTCCCCTGCCAGCAAGAATGATAAGTTGACAGGTAAAGCTTTTACATTGGTGTCAGTCACTTGAATCTGTTTATCACTGAATACTCATTACACTAATGTTGCAATGACATTGCAGAGCCAAAGGAACCAGAAACAGGAGAGAATAGAGTGGAAGATGGGGATGTAGAGAGGAAAGGAAGTGAAGAAGAAGAGGAAGAGGAGGAAGGCAGTGGAGGAGGTGGAGGAGGACAAGGATCACATGAGGATGATGAACCAGGAGATGGGGAAGTTGTTCAAAAAGATGTTGAAGGGGACAGTGATAGTCAAGGTTCTATGACATTGAAGGACTCTGAGTGCCAGGTATAAAGTCCAGTTTCCTATCATAAATCCAGATTGCATTTCCAAGACACATTTAGGGTATTGCAAGCAGGGCTGAATTAAGAAGTTGTGAGGCCATGGCTCTCATTCTTGGCTTCCCCTCCCCCTTGCTACTTTATGCATATACTTCATGTTTTTAATTTCCTTTGGGTGCCCCCTGGAAAAGTGTGCCCTGGGGCAACAGCCCCCTTTGCCCCCCCCTCCTCCTCCCATAATCTGGCCCTGATTGCAAGTTGTTCTTTAGAACAATATAGAGAAATGGTTTTGTAATAGGGGTGACACAGGACCAAAATCTGATCATTTGGATAGGTGCCTCCAAAATAAAAAAAAGAACCCATCATTCTACATTTTATACATCATGACCAGTATTGCTGTTTCATTTCTGCTTTTTTTGTTTCATATAGTTGATTGTTTGGATTTGGTTGTGTCTAGGTGTCGACAAGTGAAGCTGGGAACCTGGGGAAGCGTCCACTGGATGAAAACTCTTCTTCAGCTTCATCAGAACCCAAACGCCCTCGACTGGCAAGCCCCATACCAGAAGAGCTCCCACAAGTCAAAGACATGGACACCTTGGAGAACCTCATGCATTCTGTTCGCAAGGAGATACGTGACCTGGATACCCAAGTGAAGGAAAAGGAACGGGAATGGAACTATTTGATTCATCTGAAGAAACGAAAGGAGGAATACTATCTACGACTGAAACGAAAGAAAGCTGTGGAAGCAATGCAGACCAAGTCTTCGTCGGATAAAGAACTCTTATCATTGCTTCAAGGCCCTTCAGGAAAACCATCAAGTACGACGTCTCCGTTGTTGAGTGCTGAGCTGCGACGGTGTGACCCAGTCTCCAGTCGGTCTGCTTCTGAGTCACTGTTGAGTGCTGAGTTGCGACGGGATGCCTCAATGCCACGGGTTCTCACACTGAACCCAGAGAGCCTCTACACGACAAAGCCACGTGTGAATTTGGAGGCAGAGCAGCGTATGTTGTTGCATGAGGCCTTGTATGCATCAAAGCCCAAAGTGAGTGTGGATTCTCTGATAGCAGAGCACCGTGCGCGGAACCCTCATCCGCCAGAGTTGCGGGGGAAACGTCCTCGAATGCGGGAGAATCCAGACAAGCACTCCCCAGAAGTGGAGATCCTTGTTGAGCCTTCCAGTTCTAAAGTGATCGGAAGCAAAGAAGTTTCTTCTTCCTCAGCAGCAGGAAGTGGAGAATCCTCTTCATCTTCATCGACCAAGGTTCTGTATCGTGATATGTTGGTACATTTGGCCAAGATGAGTGAAGGGAAGTCATGTGTTCCCCTAGCTAGACCAGGCCCTACTCCAAGTTCATCCACACCTCGCCTAAACAGTGCTGCTGACTCCCTCCAGAACATATCCTTGAAGTCTCTTCTTGATGATACCAGGAAAGTGAGTGACTGAACATGCTTTCTTCTTTTTTGCTTTCTAATATTGTTTACCAATGGCCATTCTGCACTGTTGAGCAATTTCTTTTAAGAGCCAACAGAAGAGATAGTGGAAGAGTTTTGGGATTTATCTTGGACACATTGAATGAGGCACTTCCCATTCATGAGTATTTGAGTTAAAAGAAAAATAAAGACAAGTGGAAAGGAAGTTTTCATGTAGAGGGCAGTGCTGATGCATTGAATATCTTAATGTGAGCAGAACAGTTTGAATGAATTGAAGGATAGGGTAGGCTGGATTCATTTTGTGTGTCTGACTGAATTGAAAATCTAGATGTGCTTGAAGATGTTAAAGTGAAAACAAGTCTGTTTTGCAATTTAAGGGACGTGATACAGGATCGAGTGCATGCCAGGACAATGTGGCCAGTTCTAGCAGCCAGGTGAGCCTACCCTGATGTTCCTGAAATTAATGGTTGCCTTGACTTGTAGTATGAGAAATGCCAGACTTGTTACCTATGAAAGGGAATTATTATTTAATATTACAAGTATTCCATCCCAAAGGTAATCATTTTCAACTAGAATTACCCCTTACTAAATGTAGCTCGTTAACACAGGCAGATTCCTTTTCCAGTTACTAATCCCAAGATATGATGACTTGGAATGCATCCTTATCCAATAGTATTCCACTGAACAACATTGAAATTTTGCTTGCTTCACATCTTCTATTTGCATGTTTCCTTAGAAGAAGCTACTTCTTATGCTGGAGTAAAAAAGTATGATTTGCTTTTAGGTGAAAATGTTCCCTCCTACACTAAGTAACTGCTCTGCAGTAGCACTAGCTGGCAGAGGAGTGTCGTATTTGATTAACAAAATTTTCAGCTTTGCTAGTGACTTCAATGATGACGAGATTACATGGTCATAAGACACGGGTCACTTTAAGCATACATTGCATTTGTCAAGAAAAGTTGCATGTTACAGTGATACCACTTCTTTTTCTATGGAAAAGGGACTAGATACCTATCCAATTACTTGCACCTGGGAAGTAAATTTTTACCCCTGAAATTACCATAAAGTATTGATTATTACCATGAATAAAAATGAATTACTGTAACACATTACTTTTAGTCTGTTACTGTCCATCTACAAATATGAAGAATAGAAATAGCTAAAAGAAAGGTATAATTTATTGCTTCTCATGCTTAGGGCAAAGGGAAGGAGGGCTCAAACAAAGTGGGAGAGTCACAGCCCCAACCCAAGTGTCAGGGTTGCAAAAGGAGTGCAGCTCAGTTTGTCTGTGCTGGATGCAATCGGCAGTGGTACTGCTCTCGAGAGTGCCAGGTGAGACAAAGGAAGAAAATGTTTGTTAATGGTCCAACAAAATGCAAAGTAGAAACCTCACACTCATTTGATTCCAATTTGCAGGTGAATGACTGGGACGAACATGCAGAAGTGTGTAGTGGCTGAAGAAACTGGCATCGGCTCGACTTGTTCAGTCTCATCGGTCTTCCACAGATGAGCAAAGAAACTGCTCTCTTCAGATCCTGGATATTCATCCCTTGAGTTATGATCTTGATCTAGGATAAAGGGCTGCATTGAGGAATTGAATTCTGCTGATGTCCATGACCATTGAAATGCAGTTTCAGTTACAGGTGTTGAAGCAAAATAATCTTGAGTATCTTTGATGGGATGAATCCTTATAAGAAAGGATTTTGATTTAGTCATCTCTGTATCTCCCAATCCCTAATGGTGCCCATTTCACAACTGTACAGAGAATCACATCTTACAGTATTATTAGAATTCAATGCCTATGCCTTCATGGAGAGGAGAGAAGAAAAGGGAAGTTTTTATTTATGAAGTCAGATATAATTATTATCCATATGATTTACATGAGAATAAGGGAAACCCTGTGTGCCATTTCTGGTCACTGTCTGGCGCTTGTTGTGTAATTATGTGTCAAAAGTAAAGAAGGGGGTGACATCACTTGTGTTCTGTTAACCATGTTTTGTTTTGTTGATGGATCCAGATCTCATGACTCTCCAGTGATGGGAATAAATATGGGACAGTGTTTATGCCCCGATCCTGGTGCTTTCTCTTCCCCATTCTCGTTGTACTGATGTACTGTAGAACCACCCAAGAAGACCAGTTTTTAGAGATGGTTTTACATGGTGTCTCAAAAGTAGTGTCAGAATTGTAATACTACAATAGCAGAAAACAAAGCGAAGGAGAATAAAGTTTATATGTTTTCAGCTCTCCTGGATGTCAGGAGTTACATTATAGAGTTATCACATGTGCGTCACACGTGGCAAGTAATGCCTTCTATCCTCCATCTCG
Organism: Darwinula stevensoni; assembly: GCA_905338385.1. Lineage (NCBI taxonomy): Eukaryota > Metazoa > Arthropoda > Ostracoda > Podocopida > Darwinulidae > Darwinula > Darwinula stevensoni. Next base: position 67,961 of record CAJPEV010000748.1, on the reverse strand, counting down.
CTGGTAGCAATTGTTTGCACTGCAGCACCATAACCTTTCCATGAGGGACCTATGGTTCCAATAGGATGGAATTTATCAAGCCCAGGACGCAATGACACTGTTGTGTACCATTTTTTCCGAGCTCATTATTCCCCATTTCGGTGACATGGCGAACGAGATCCCCGGGCTTCGCACCAGATTATTTCCTCTTGGGGGTACTTGAAAGAACGTGCTTACGCAAATAAACAACGGAAAATTGCTGCACTGGAAGTCAATCGAGGCTATCTCCCAGGAAATCCTCGCCAGAGGGCTGGCAGCCGTGATCCATGCTTGCAAATGCTGTCTGCGAGATTAAACACATTTGCAAGACATTATTTCTCATATGTACCGCGCGCGTGAATACCCCTTGATAACAGTGGTGTAATTCCTGACACTGAGAAGTGATGCAAGCATAAGAACTTTATTCTACTTTGCCTTGTTTTCTAGTAATGCACTATAAAAAATCCCAGCTCTACTTTTGGGACATCTTGTATATTCTGACCTGAGTTATTGTCAGCTGCTGGGGTGAGACGGATGTGGGACATTGTAGGTTAATGTTTGAGAACTCTTCCAAGATGTGGGAAGGGGAGTAAAATGGTATACACAATATCTTGAGGTGGCATTGGGGAGGGAATTAACAGTTCGCGAGTCTGCTCCTTTCCCACCTCGGTGCACGAATTAAGGATATAAGCATAGAGAAGAGAATGTAACTAGAGGTGACATTCCACTCGAATTCCATTCATTGACAGGGTCGCAATATAGATGTCGCTGTCGATCCTCCACCTAACGTGCGCACATGAAATAACTCCTCAACGACCAAGCAGCAGACTCGACGAGACACACGTATGTCTACATTATGGCAATAACATATAACGTAAGGCTACGTTATACGCCGAGAAACTCCCTTTGGGTCGAATCCCCGAATGAGTCGATTCCCGATTCCGCTGCCACGAAACACGCCTCACAGAGCTGTTGTTGAAAACAAGCCTCCAGATGTCTCTGTAATATTTGGACCTCCCCGGCCCCGCCCCCCCTTACCTCTCGGAGTGTCGCCTCTAGTTACTCCAGGGGTGTCAAACTGGCGGCCCGCGAAGTCCTCTTCAACAGTCGGTTACGGAAAATCACTGCAAATTTCAGCCTGTCTGCATAAAAGATTCTATATTAGGCTTTTATTGTGGCCCCTAATCACCTCTGAAGGCTTCCATCCGGCCCCCAGCCTCATCGAGTTTGACACCCCTGAGTTACGCTCTCTACTCTATGGATATAAAGGCCCCAATACACGAGGCAAGTCCTTGCTTACAAGAAGCAGCGAGGGTGTACACGAAGCAAGTAGACTCTAGCAAGGACTGGCCTCCACTTGCTCGAAGTTGTCAAGCATCTGTGAAACGAAGTCGAAAAGAGCGAAAACACACACCTACTATAGGTGTAGAGAGATCTTTCGTGGGTGATTGTCTTTGTATTCCTACAGACCTTGACCTAGGTCTAGTCTCCGTATACCTGCAGACAGTGGCGTAGCCAGGATTTCGCCTGGCTACGGCTAAGCGGAACGGTGGGAGGGCTGAAAATTCCCCTACTACTCCTCGCAGGGGGAACGGGGGGGGGGGGGGGGGGGGGGGGGCCCCCCCCCCGCGTAAAGTAAAATGCACTCGACTCCAAAAAAACAAGGTGACAAAAGTACGAGGAACGTTCTGAAAGTTCCGATTCTTTTTTTTTCTCCACGACCAAAAGTGATCTGTTACGAACTGCCTGCAGACCATGATTTAGGCATAATTTTGTGTGACATGGCGCCGCAACTCTGAAGCCACGGAGGCCCTCATTACTGGCTTCCGTGATCGACCTTGTCTCTGGAATGTTATCATGTAAGAGTATCACGACTGCTCCATCAGGCATCGGGTAAGGAAGCCATAATGATATACCCTATTATGAGAGCAATATCTCTCCCTTGATTTAACTTCGAATGCACAGGGGGCACTTCAGACAAACAATTTTCATTAAGAAACAAGGACCAAAGGGCCCCCCTGCTCCTATAAAGTGCAGGGGACGCCATGAGCCTCACCCCAATTGGTTCCCACAGGGTCTTCCCGACCGATCAGAGCGAGACTTGCTTACGAGTCTTCTAGGATTTTGAACCGAGGGGAAAGTGGAAGCAAGCACTTGCCCGGACTTGCTGGAGCGAAGCAAGTGGCGATACACGAGGCAAGTTTCTTGGCAAGTGCTTGCTAGCAGGGACTTGCTAGCAAGAACTTGCCTCGTATATCATGGCCTTAAGGAACGAGCCAGGGCGTTGGTGCCCTCTCTGTCGGTCGCGGCGTTGACGGACTTGCATGCAGCGTCCACACCTGGTTCTTGAGGTCATCTTGAAGCCGTTTGTTCTGGTCAATGAGTAGGGCGTGTCGTAACGCAAGGTCAGTGGCGAGGGTCAAGGTTTACGCGATTCCAACTTCCAAGTCCAATCAGAAGGGGTAAGCGATCGGTTGAGCCATTTCTGTGTCGCTGGGAGGAGCCACGTAATCGGACATTCGCAAGGTTTTCAAATGATTCTTTTAAGCAACGTAGGCCCGAGGAAAATACACTGCTAGGGACTGGGGCAACCACTATCGGTAACTCAATACCTGTAAGTCAGTAATGCACAATCCGAAGCCCGCGGAGACCTTTTTTGCGGTCCCTTGGATGCCTCCGGTCTCTAAAGATCCATATTATGAGGCCTATTTCGGCTCATATTCGAGAGCCTTAGCCCCTCGAACCCTTCGAACATGAGCCGAAGTCTCAATTTGGCCCTCTAGGGGAAAAGGTTGTGCACCACTGTTCTTAAGCATTCGAAAGTACATTCAAAGAATTAAGATGACTATTTGCTCCACTAGGTGCTCACGCGTTATTCTTTCGTTGTAAGATATGAATTCAGATAGTTCTCATCGTTAATTTTTTTTAAATGGAAAATTAAACTCCAAATGTTCACAGTGTGAATGTTCACTGTTCCCCCTCCACCCCAGTTAAGGCCAGAAACTGATCACAGTCTCTTGTTTTTAACCCTTTCATGGCTGAATTAAGAAGACGAATAACTAGGATTTTTTTAAATCAAAATTTCTCTTCACAACCTTGTTTTTGATTCGATATGCCTGAATAACAGCCTACTTGAACGAACGATGAATCCGCAAATAGCCCTCGTCGAGAGCCACCAAACGGTACAATATAAAGCCGCCATTTTCCCAATATACGCGGTGTTAAAAAAAACTGCCAATTTACTTTTTAGAGGAATGATAGTAAATTTCATCCGATCGGCCCAATATTTCACAAATTGCATGTGGATAGATGAAAGAAGGTATTTGCCAAATTTGAACGATATTGACACAATGTGTCACGTGCTACAACGTTTAAAAGTCGACGGTTAAGAAAATGCTCCGGACATCCTGCAGATGCCTCCGCCTCAGCAGTACAGCAAGCGAGTGTCTGTACGTGCCATACAGTGACGTGCCAAGGAGGTTAACTTCCCTGGCTGAGGAGAACGCATCAGGAGGCTCGTACGGCTCACTTTTTTGCTATCAAGTTTGAACTGGTATAGAACGTGATACAATGCGTCAAATTTTTATTTTTTTTTTCCAAATTTGGCACATACCTCCTTTCCCTTATCTAAATGCAGTATTTTAAAAATTAAGTCGATCTGATAAAATTTACTGTCATTAATCGCGAAAATGATTCGGCAGTTTTTTAACATCGTGTAGTAACGCAAGAGCAGTCTCATATGATCATAAGATATGATCCTTATTATGATCATTCGCCACGAAAGGGTTTATTGGGGACTCAAAGTTGGCAGAAATTCCCTGCGACGTCCTTCCTCGCGCAAACGATCGGATCTGAACCGTCATCCAGTCATTCATGTGCCCCTTGAGAACGGTGTCTGCATTGGGTGCAGTTCGTAACAGATCACTTTTGGTCGTGGAGAAAAAAAAAGAATCGGAACTTTCAGAACGTTCCTCGTACTTTTGTCACCTTGTTTTTTTGGAGTCGAGTGCATTTTACTTTCCCCCGATGTAGCTAACCGACAAGGAACACCCATCGACTCGAATGGAACCGTCAGACGCACGATGCCAATAAAGAGGGTATGCATCAGTATGCTTGAAATCTCTGTTCCTTCCTGCTTCGACTCTATTTGTTTCGGCTTCCCAGGTGGTTCCGCGCGACATCGGCTCATTTTGCAAGGAGGGGGAAAAAGTCACCGACGCCTCGAAAAATGAGAGACTTTTCAGGAAATGGAGACGAGATGTTTCCCAGCAAACCACGTACATCCCAACCATAGATCGCGAACGGGGGCGTAGGCAAGATTTTACCAAAGAGAGGGGAGTGGGGAAGAGGTCTAGAATTCCAGTAACGGACAGAAATTTTTTCGGAGGCTGAGGTAGCAGATGCATTTAGAACCGAGTTAAAGAGGTTAGAAGCAAATCCGAGGTGGCTGAAGCTTCCCCACCTCCCTCCCTCGTCCTCCGCCTCCCTAGGCTGCCGATCGTGAAAGGACACGAAACTCGATCGAGCGAGATCCCTCGTGACCCGATCGGGAGGAGGGAAATAGACTGGTTCTCGTGAACGGACGCGTCGGGTTACAGATGAGAAAAGGGGACTAGATGGGGATAGATGCATACCAAAATCCCAAATGGCTTACAGTCTAGGGGAACACCATCTATACCAACGAGTGATTTTTTTAGGCGATGGGATGGGATGGAGGCAAGTCCGTGGCACGAGGGACGACTGACAGACGGTTAATTTTGTTTTATCCACATTAACCCTGTGACATGACTCGGGAAAGAAGCCGGAGAGAGGAACGAGATTTTCCCTTGTTCAACCGATAGCGTGCTGGGAAGAATCTCGAGGAAAATGAGGAAAAGAGGGGGGGGGAGGAAGACACTCATAAATGTCGAAGGAGAGGAAACTAAAATCTTTCCTTTCTGCCTCAAACGTCGTTAACATAACATAACGTTAACATAGCGTTAAAAAAAAAAGAACTTTACGTTGAAGAAGCATGGTGACAAAATGAAACAGCACCTGAAGCGACGCAATCCGGGGGATAAAATTGTACTTTGAAATATATTTTTTTTATTTCAGGCAGAACTCAACTTTATAAACAAATTTAATGAAATTTGACAAATAAAATTTAAAATTCTATATCCATGGGTGGATTGCATGAAACTAATGCCAGCATTAGCCAAAAACTGTATTATCTAAAGGAGGTTTAATGTGAGGCATTGCATGAAAAAATTAAAAGTTACATTAGCTAGCTGACAGCGACTCCGATGACGCGTATGAGGGACCCGCGAGAATGTCGTTCGCTTCGGCAACGCTCGAAAATTGAATTTTCCTTCTTCTAATCGATGCCCGCAAAAGTACGAGGATGAGTCAAAAAGTAAGAGGACATCTGCAATCGTAACGTATTACTAGCAACGTATTTTGCACACGGTACTCCTTGTTAGAATATCAGCGCCGTGAAAACGTTGGTCTTTGGCTTTGCTGCCGTCTCGTGTGCCTCCTACGGTTACGAAAAATGGTGACTTTGGGTCTCGATTGCACTAAGGAAGAGTCGCATTTTGTGATCCGTTTTTTGGTCGAAGATGGCGTGAATGGCAATGCAATTTTTCACCGACTCGGGACAGTTTACGAATAGAACGGTATCGAAAGAAGCAATGTTTATGAGTCGGTGCGAAAGTTCCAAGTGGAACGGCGAGCGTTACGCGGCGCGTTCGAGTCCGTAACACTCGTCGAACGATGCGGCACGTATTGGAGGTGTCGATATCGAATGCATCGGAGGTGTCGAAATCGAGTGCATCGGAGATCACGACCCGAAAGGACCCGCGCCCATAGAACCGAAGAGCGCAGCAGATCTGCAGCAGTGGCGGTATCGCGGAGTTCCTCTTCGTTCTGCGCTCTACAGGGTGTTTAGAAAGTCACTCCCTATCTTGAAATCGTGATAACGTTTGTCATTTTTCGTCCGGAAGTACGATCCTCCGTCACGGTCTCGAGGTGGCGACGAAAGGAGAACGTCTTGGATGCAACTTCCCATTTTCTCCGCCTCCAACCCTCATACTGCGCAGCTACTTTCGCACGGTGTCGAAGATTCAGGGTGACATGCACCAGATTCCTTTAACTTTAAACTGATTCGCTTTCCTAATCTGCATCTATGGGAATAAGTTCATCTCTGTTAAACCGATTCCCATAAGGGATCATCGTGAGATCGGGTTAGTTTAGGTTGAACGGATCCGATAAATGTCACTCTCGATGTTGTCACCATGGAGGTTTACCGCAAACGAATAAATCAATAATAAAGTCCTACTGAATTCTCTTTCTTTCCTCGCAAAAACCATCGTTCGAGTCCAAAAATGGCAGACGTCATTACCTCCTACGATTTAAAAAAGGGAATGATTTTCCAAAAACCCTGTCGATCGGGTACATAAATTGTCCACCAAAAGGAGGATGGATCCCCTGAGGTGTGAACCGGTACCTCCGCAAGACCTATTCGGGAGAGTACTGCTCCAAGTCCATCGTGGAGCACGCGCTCCTAGGCGTCAAGTGCTTCGGCTGAGTTCGGGCGACCATCTACTGAATTCACTGCTTATTCACTCTGCTTTCTTCACAGCCACGGAAACATTCAGGACAAATAAAATAAATAAATAAAAGCATCGTCTGTAGACATAGTGAAGCAGTAAGGAAGTGCGTCGAGCCAGCGGGATGTTCATCTCCGGTGCTAATGGAGGTGTATAGTAGGGTCATCGTAACATTAAGCCGATACGGAATTTAATGCTGCGTTAGGCTAATTTTAAATCTCCGCTAAAGTAGCTTTAACTCCATCCCTAATGGAGGTTTAGACGGCTCACTTTTTCCCACTGAGCTCAGTGCTTTTTCCCAGTCGTCGAGACAGGACATTTCCTCTCTCCCTCTTCGCTGTTCTCGCGCAGCCTTCCTTTGCGCTCTGCTTGCCTCCCATCTCCCCTATCCAATTCCTCTTTCTTTAGCCTGCACGTCGAAAATTTTTCGATGAGTTGCCTATTCTTTCTCGTACATTGGTATTCCCTCGTATTCGCTCTTAGCTTCTCGCTATTTCCTCTCACTGGCTACTTTTTCCATTCGTTAGGTAGGAAAATCTACGTGTATCAGGGTAATTAGATTGAGTCATGGATAAAGGAAATGGAAAAAATTGCGTGATTTTTGGTTATGAGGCTTCCTATCGTATCAGCAGAATAGAGAAGTTGGCATTTCATGCCTTCCCAAATTCTCTCGAAAGAGGAGAACGGATGAAAGCTTTAGGCCTCCGCTCGATATCTAAGCACACTTATGCGCGCACCACTTCTTGAAGGATTGCTATCATGCAGGATATCCTGACAAGAAAAAAAATCCTGAAAAATGATACAGTCCCTTCGCTTTCCTTGGTCTTCCATGCTTCACCTGGCGTCACTCTCGAAATGGAAGATGATGCAGGAGCATGTATTGCATCTATGCATGGCTCTCGCTGCCAGGCCAGCTCCACTCTCGCCGAGGCAGAGATGGATACGGGAGAATCAAATAGTGTTAAAACAAAGAAATATGAAATAAAGAGTGATGAACCACTGACTCAGCAGGCAAACAGGGAATCAGACAAACATTATTCCCATGGCTACTCAAAAGCTCAGCTGTTGCAAAAGCTGAAAATTGCCCAAGAAAAGTTGTGCCAACTGAGGAAGAAGAACATTCTACTCATGCAAATGATAATTTAAAAAATCAAATGAGGTGCAGGCAAATGTAGTTTTGGTCCGAAAACTGATTACGGAAGAACGGAAAAGAAACCTTGGCAATCCTAGCTGAGATTTTTCATTTGAATTGGGATTCTGATTTTCCAAGGAAGACTTGCAAGGCAAGGCGACATTCGTTCCTAGTGAGGCGTTCATTGTCACTCTGGAATTCCTCTAACTCTCCCCACCATCCTCTTAGCTCAACTAATAGCCGAGTACCGAGTAACCTCTCAATTTTTCCCTAGTGATTATACGAGGTCGGCCTTCACCACTTGAGTTCTTTAAATCTCTCGTGTCTCGGGACGGAAGTACCTATTGCTTTGGGGTCTCCTTTTCCTCATGACGGAGCTTGCACTCGGAAAAAAAAAGTCTGATTTGCTTAGTTTCGAACCCGGGTCCCCTGTCAGGAGGTGGGAGCCAAGAAAGCTACGAACCGAGCCATTCCCCAGCCCCCACTCCCCTCTATGACGTCACAAGGATGCGCTTTCCTTAACTCGTCACCCGCGCACGTTAATGAGGCGCCTATTTGCCGGTGCGTGAATCCACCCCATATCTTTGATACAACAAAATACTTGGTGTAGATATAAACGTCCCAACGAACGATCTAGGGATACCAGTACGCTTATGCTGCCTTGTCCAGAATTCGCTACTTAATTTTTTCTTTCCCCTAGAAGAAAAATACTTATTTAAAAAAACCTCCCAATATTCATCCCCTGAATGCCATTTTAAATATTCCATAAAATTATTCTGGTGTTTGAGAGATGATAGAGATCTTCTGTTTCTGAGGACGGAAACGTATTACTAGAAGTACAAGTTGTACGAAATATTTGAAAAAAAAGCGAATTCCAGAGACCGCAGTGAAGTAACGTGCAATCTGAGGGAGTCTTCGACTTTGCGATACACAGCAATGGTGCAACATGACAAATGCGCAAATCCCCCCCCCCCATCCCCGAATTTATTGCACTTTTCATCTGTTTTTAATGACTCCAGTTCATTCGGCCTGCATGAGGAATTTTAAGGTATGACATAGCTTAGAGCTTAGGCAACAAAGAGAAAATTAATTTGTTGACAACAAGGTTGAGGACGCGTCGGGCGCCGCGGTCTAATAAGGGACCGTCTTGAAATTTGTGATGCTCATCCCTCCATCTCCGAGAGAGTAAATTCCCGTTTTGGAGCGAAATAGGTTCGTGCTATCTCGTTAGTCGGGGTAGCAAGTGCCTCAAGTGTGGTTGGATCCGGCTTCGGCAAGGATAGAGTAAGTCATTCGTCGTTCTTGTGTCAACAATGACTGATTCAAACGAATCACGCAATGTCTGACGGTCACATGACCGACTAGTCGTTCCCGATTGGTGGATCTTTGCATCGCAATCGCGTTCCCGGGAGAACGGCTGACAGAGATCCTCTACGTCTTAATTGCCTTCCTCACGCGTTTCAAAACTGCCAGTGACGTGAGCAATGCCGTCACTTGTCCTACAATTCTTGCCATCCACTGAATAACTGGTTCCCATAACTCCCTATTGTCTAACCAACTCATTGCACCTTCTTAGCATTCACAAGTTCATGAATTCATGCTGAAAAATGGCATGGAGAAAAAAAAATGGGAAACGCATCATAAAAAATTAAGTTCATACAGGATTGTCAGGCGGCAACTTTTTCTCATTGGGGAAGGGTGAAATGACCCAGATAGTACATAGAAACCAGTTGAGAGCAATGAAGAGCCAGGTATTTTTTATGGAAAATTATAATATCAGCAATCCTGGACCAACTAAAAAATGCAAAAAGGTAAAAAAAAAAGACACACAATGGAAGAGGCGAAGCCCTGCAAAAAGAAAGAGAATGAAATAGAGGCCTAATCACTGGTCTTGGTTACTGTTTTCATCTGCAGACTAAGCCTTTGAAAGTCCTTATTTCTTCTTTCTCTTCTTATCTGCATCAGCAGCCGGTTTCTGCTCCTTGGTGGCAGTGCAGCCAAATTGGTATTTCTCCTCGAGCCTCTCTCGAATCAGCAGTCCCTTGATGAGGCGCTTCCAGTTCCCATAGATGCGCTTCTCTCGTTTCTCCTCCTCGCGCCGCTCTGCTTCCTCTTGCTCCTACATGACAACAAAAGCTAATTCATGGACATCATGGCACGGCCTTAGAACAATGGAGAACCATCATTTTCTTCCCAGTTCGGTTGGTTTTTGCTTCTGGGCATTGTTCCATTTCATTCTACTGATTGATGAGAGGTATGGTTAAATAATTTTAAAATGTTACAAAGCATGCTTCTTGTTTCAACTGGAAGTAAAAATCCAGTCCTCCTGGACATTCTCAAAGTCTTCCCAAGTTAATAAAGAATTTTAAATGGATTTAATGTTAAAAAAAGAATATTTAAACAGAGAGACAGAGCATCTTTATGCGTTCCCCCATAGAGCCTCATTCAGGCACCCCACTGACCAAAGTGCCACAAGGGATTAATCTTCGAAGAAGAGGAATGCAAAGAAGAGGGTGAAATGTAGATGGAGATAGACCTGATTCCAGGCATCGACGAGGACATCTTTGAACTCTTGGCAGACAATAAATCCATCATACATGGGATGACAACCTCCACCATGATAATCCCACCCAATCATGGCAGGGGCACAATCAATCCCCAGCTTCTTTGCCACACTATTCAGTCCTGGCACTGGAGAAGAAAAAATCAAGAAATATTAAAAAATGGAAAGGAGAGTGCCAAGAACAAGAAACCATGCAGATATCCACTCTTTATCTATATAAGGGCCAGTCAAGAGAGAATTTAAAGGGCTCTCACTCTTGAGCTGGACAGTTCCAATAGGAAGCATGGATGGTTTGAAAAGCTCCACATTTCCATAGGGATTACGGGGGACCTTCCCATTCTCGGCTACAGGAGGCTCATAATCCTCTGTTTGCCACATCCCAAACACTTCCAATGGTTGGTCCTTCAGAACTTCACCAGACAGCTTGAGGGAGATATGAAAGATGAAATATCTCAATTGTTTCAGAATCCATATCCATTGGATAGGGTTTATTGATATTTTAGGGACTGGAATGAAGGGCAGATACCCGGTCATATTTAGGCCTGGCTTTGACTACTTTATATGGGGTTTCCCCACGCTTTACCACTCTGGCTTCCTTCAACCATGTCTCACGAGAGCGGAGTGTGTGAATGCATTCCCTGGCATAAACTGGCTCTCGGCGAAAGAAGCCCAGAGGTGGAGCATCTTCTGGATAGATTGCCTCAAACTTCAACAAATGCCTCTTCAGGGCATACAATGGGTGATTCTTGTACCTACAAGCAAATGCCCCTCTATTGAACTGATTTAACGAATAGATGACATTCAATTCAGATGACAATCACAACAGACTCAGCTAGAGTGGTTGGAAGGGGGGTTTCCATGAGTTTGGTGTCAAGTTCATCATCTTCCTTCTTACTGCGAGGGGTCCTCTTTTCCAAGAATGGTTGAAGAGATGCTTTGAGCCAGTGCTCATCCACACGAGCCTTACGAGTTTGGGAGAGAAAGCGAGAGGAGTAGCGTGGAGTGAGGTCTTTCATCCCACCATCATTCTTGATCCCTATCACATACCACATCGGTCGAGTGGCTCGGCCCTGAAACACAATACAATTATCGTGAAATCATGGTATATCTTTTTCTTTCCTCCTTACATTTTCCTTTACTGCCAGTTAGTAGCAGAAACATAGTTATGACTTGGTGGAAGCTATCAGCATACTTTAAAATATGCTGATGAGATTAAAAGAAAGAGGAAAATGAGCATCTCACTTCCAGTTCTTGAATGCAATGTATGTTGCCATGGACAACATCGACAGAGATCCAGGCCTCCTCTGCCTCAAGATACACCTCAACCCAGAGATCTTGCCCCTTGCCTTTCCTCTTCCCTTTCTCTGTCTTATTCTTCTTCAGCTTGGGAGTCTCCTCATCAGAGCTGAGGACCTTGCGCTTCTTAGGGTCAACACGGGGTGTTGTGACCTTTTTGATTTTCAGGATTTCAGGCTCAAAATCATCATCATCATCATCACCACTTTTAATTCTGCTTTTCTTGCCTTGTACTGGAGCCAGAGAACCATCAGACTTCCACTTCCCTCCTCTTTTTGGTTTGTCACTTGCTGACTCATCATAGTTCTTCTGCTCCTTCACGCGAAGTGACTTCCTTTTTTGATCTGCTGAAACTTCTTTCAATGTTGTTCTACCCTCTTGCTTCTTTCTGGATCCTTTTGTAGACTTGTGGAGGTTTTCCATACTTGTAACTCTTTTTTCAGGACTTGTGGAGATTTTGCTAATTGAATTTCCTGGAGAAACACTCTTTATTTCAACAAAATCCTTCTCTGTCTTCAATGCTGCAGACTTCCTTGATGTTTTCTTGGAGCTTGACAGTTGAGGCTGCACTTGGGCACTTTTCTTTGATAATCTGGGTGACTCAAAGGTATCTTTGGATGCAGATGGCTGAGTTGGATCTTTGCTTTTTATATTAGCCCTCACCCTATCCATTTTGGCATATGTGGGATTAGGTTTATCCTCCTTCTTTTTGGACTTCTCCTGAGACCTATTCTCTGCACTGAGTAAAGGAGTACCTGAGCTCTCACTTGGGGGTTTCAAGGGCAAAGGGGTCAAGGACATGATCAACCTGCAGTCTAGCCCGACCGACCGAACTACAGCTACAAAAACCAGGACTAGATCATTGGGATTCCTAATGTTATGTTCTTGGAATACCCTCACAAGTCTTGGAAGGTCCTTGCCAGAGTTTAAGCACTTTTCATCTGATTCAAGGATGGGAAATTTCTCCCTGAACCACTTGAGAAGCATCTCCAGGTACTTGAGGTCTGCATGTTTCTTTGGGTAAGATGTGGAAGGAATGACAGATATAGCCAGGCCAAGAAGATCTGTATCATTCACCAGTGAATTTAGATGCTGCATGTGAGCAATAAGACAGAGGATATGAACCTTGTGCACAAGAAGCTGGATCTCTCGCTTCACTCTTGCAATCTTCCGCTTGATGTATGCTTCCATGTCAAAGCCTTTCCTTTTCCTCTGTCTACCTTCAATGGGGATTGTGACTTCGATGCTGGATGATGCTTCTACCTCCTCCTTCATGGGGATCCCGGCCACTTCTTCCAAATCTGACTCTCCAGATTCATCTGAATTCATGGTAGATTCAGATTTGAGTCCTAGGCCTTCTCCCAATGCCAGAATTTGAGAGACATCCAATCTCTCCAAGCCCCCAGACTCTTCCTGTTCTTCAGAGTCTTGTTCCTGTGTTGACTCCACTTTGGAGTCACTGATGGTAGGTCGTACATTAGGTGAATTTGAAGTGCTGTCATTGTCATTCTCGTCATCAGAGTCAGATAATTTTCCATCTATGCTCTCTCCAGCCCAGTCACAAGTCACAGCTTCCATTTTTGGTTTACAGTGAAAGTCAAACTTATGGATGAATTCTTCCTGGTCACTCTCATCACTTGAGGAAACCTTGGAGATGTCTTGCAAGATCTTGGACTCAATGGCTGCAAACTCTCTGTCATCATTTTCTCCCTCTTTCCGTTCAGAACGGCTGGTCTTGGCCCTTTTCTTCCTTGTTTTCACCATGCTTTACTCTACCAGATGGGATAGGGCAAAGAATACACAAACATAAATGTAATATTTCCACCAACTGCAGTAAATATGGTAGGAGTTGTAATGTCCATGAAGAAACAGCAATGCAGCATGGCTCTGTCTTCTGACAAGCCTCTTTCATGGCAAATCAGGTTCATAGCTGCATAGTATATAAATGGACCACATTAATCTCAATGCTACAATGAACTCACATGACAAATGTTTGATAGGGATATTGCACTGATATATACAGGGTGATTTTTTTATTTGTAAACCCAAATGGTTGATTCAGTTTCCTTTGTACAAAGCATGGAGTTTCACTTGCATATACCAGTGATTTTTAAATCTGAGGTAGTAGTCCAGTCATTGTGAAGTCTTTTGTGTTCTTTTGTTTCTTGATTAAGTTTCATAACAGGTAGCAGCATTGCAGGGGTTTCAAGATGGTGTTCAGCTTAGAAGAACGTGTGTTTGTGGTTGAAAATTATTTTAAAAGTGGTTCATTTAAAGTTTGTTGGAAGGAGTTGGTGAATAAATTTTGGTTATTCCACAGAGCAAGTTAATGACTGCAATAATAAAGCTAACATTAGAATCAAATTTCATTGTGTCATCATGAAAATTAATGTTTGTAATGTGAATTTTGTTTGAGTTTACAAATAAAAAATTCACCCCGTACAAAGTAGCACCAAAATTTTTGTAGTAGTAAATAAATGCCATCTTCCTGCATAAAAGCTTAATGAAATATATGAGAATGCAGTGAGTATCATCTTCTGGTTTCTTTCAAAATGGAGAATACCTTTAAAGATGGTAGGCTCTGCAGTACCTGCTTCAATTATGAAGTATATCATACAGCATTTTCCCTCAAAATTACCCTTTAAACTCATATCTAGTTGGCCAAGTACAGAAAGAACACAAAGTTAGAATGGACGGAAAGGAGCATGTTCTTCACAATGGCCAATGAAATAATCAGAAGAGATATTTCTAAAACTGTTGCACATGAATATATCAATTCCTACATTTCATCAAAATGTAACAGGATGCTACAACGAATATACTATTCAGTAATTTATATTAAAATGTTTTTATATTTCACAGTTAGCATGTATGAAGTACAGAGTTAAGGAGGTTTCATCAGGAACACATCACCATTGAACCTGTAATATATAATACAGCAAGTACATGCTAACAAGATTGCATATGATATTCCAAAGGATAGATAGATTTGACTAGAGAATCACAAAAGTTAGCTGTAGAGTTCCATGTCTATACGCCGAGAATGCCCCAATCCACTCAACAATACTTGGGGACACTCTAGGGTCACTCGTAATGAGTCCAGAAATTCTGCAGCCATGTCATCTGCTATGGCCACATTGTCATAGGACATTGTGACTGACATAAGGGTCTTCACTTTCATGTCTGCACCTGGAATAGGAAATACCTTTATGTCATGTCATACATGGTGTGATGCAGACAAGAGAGACTGTACACTCACCAATACACCGTCGTCCAGTTCCCACTGCAAGGATTCCACACTGTGGAGGATTGATGATTGCTGTGAATTCAGTGATGCCAAACATTCCTAGATTTGAGATCCTACAGCAGAAAAATTTCAGACCAATATATCAATTCTTAGAATGTCAAAAGAGGCAGATAATTCAAGTCTAGGGCTCACGTGAAGGATCCTCCAATGAATTCCTGTGGTTGAAGGCGACGCTGCTTAGCTTTGTCAGCCAGGATTTTCATCTCCCGAGAGATATCTTCCATGCTCCTTTGGTTGGCATTGAAGATAATGGGAGTGATGAGTCCCTCCTCTGTTGCCACAGCAACAGACACATCCACAGTACGAGAGGTCACCAACTATGGAAATATGTAAACATTCTATGGATACCACAGAAATAAGTGTTTCAAGAAAAGACAAACGCAACTTGAGACTGAGATAGTAATAACCATTAGTAGACTCTTACTTGTTCTCCCTGCCAGATGACATTGACCTGAGGGAATCTGTTGAGGGTTTCAGCAACAGCCTTAATAAGAAAGTCATTAACTGAGACATTAATTCCAGATTCCTTTAGCTTCTTTCTTGTATTCAGGATAGCATCAATATCACATTCGACTGTCTCATATGCATGTGCAATGGTTGTCTGAAAAGGAGGAGAGACAAATGACATTACACTCAGTTTCTATTTCAATACACCCAATTGAATCTCCAGTTGGCAGACTTTAGATTGAGAGAGTCGCTTGGCAATGGTTTTGCGCATGTTGCTCAGATCAATATCCTCAAACAAGGCCTTGGTTGGTGACTTTGCAGAGTCTCCTCTCAGATCTGGTAGGGGTTGCTTTAAAGAAACCTCTTCTATTCTTGCTCTTTCTTGCATTCTTCCATCATCCTTAGGCAGTGTGACTGAAAAAAAAACACACACACACACCTCAAAACATACTAGTCCCAATGGTGCTCAGGTGAAATGAAAGAATGTTGCCTACTAATGAACAACACAGACCTTTTGGTATGAGGCCCTTCTTCTTTATGTATGCAAGAACATCTCCCTTGAGAGGCAAGCCATGAGGCCCACTTGCAGGGACTTCAGATGCCTTCAACCCATACTGTTCCAGGAGTCCTCTAACTGATGGACCCATCATTCTGAAACAATATCTTCCACAAAGTCAATTCTGCCAATTATGACTGCATGTAAACATTCTAATTATAAGCATTCAGTCATGAAAACTAGAGTTGAGTCTTCCTTGACCACAAATATTAATCAACCTTTCCTTTGCCTTGTACACAATCCATATGAGTAGGTCACACTCACACTTTGCACTTCATCATTCCAATTGTACTCATACCATTCAAATTTATTACTCTAATGCAACAATCAGATTCCCACTGATGGCTTTGTCCTATACTATCCCTTGGATGCAGTGCAATTCGACTTTTATACAGCTATTAAATTAATAAATTCTATTAATAAATAGGATTTGATTCTCTATGGCTAACTATCTGATGACAGTGGAAAGTACTCTTCACAACTGTCACCAGATGAAGACAAGACATGCAGTTCTTGGAGGATCATGAATGAAAACAGCATTAATAAAGTTCACAAGTGAAATACCCAGTATAAATGACCAAATATCAGAATGCTGGAGATGATCTTATGATAATCCATATCTCACCTCCAATATTCTCATGAAATGACCATAAAGTATCTTTGACGGTGTTAATGTTAGCAGTACAAAGAAAACCTGACTGTAGTTTGCCATCATTCTCTACTTTTGACACAAGATCCAATTCCTGTTTCTCCTATTTATCTATGCCTGGAGTTACAGATAAATTTCACTTTTCTAGATAAGCCACTCATATGAGCTAACAAAAAAGGTATCTCCCACTTACTTGGGTTCTGGTTTTGCTCCAGGAGCCAAATTGGCATCACTTTTCAGAGCAACTCCTTCATGTTTCTCCATCTCTTCTTTCTTTTCTGATTTAATGCTGACACCTGCTCCAACAGGAATCTCCACTTTCTTCCAATCTTCTCCTTCTCCCACCATCAAGGCAATCAAAGTTCCTACTTTCACATCCTTCGTATCTTCTTTCACCTGCGTGTCAAGATCCATGCAATTGCCATTACTTAACATCAATCACCTAAATGAAGCAGACTTAACCTGAAATTAAATTAACCAAACCAACTTGAGACTATGCCTTTCAAGATGACAGTTTACAAAACATCGATGCATCGACCTGCACTATCGATAGTGTATCGATGCGGGTGTCGGAGGATTTAATATTTTCTCGCCGCGATCGGGGGGAGGTTTGACTTACGTCGTTTCTTGCCTCGATCGGGCCTCTGTCTTCCATAATCTCACGCTTGTGATTGGGGGGAAGGTGTGACCTTCGCAACGAGTAGTGAAGCCTCCAATTATCGAAGATGACACATTCATCGATGGATGCATCAGGACAGCCCTAATTTTTTCTTATTGCCTTTGAGAATCAGTTGCCAAGCCCGTTCACGTAGTTTTTTTTTTCTTTTTCTTTGTTCTACACGGTCTTCATTGGACATCAGCACCGGCAGATAACCTGCCAATGGTGCCATACCAGCGGTTGCCGAAACATCGATACAGCTCTAGATTCAAGCGAGGTCCATTTTAAAATTTCCTTGGATTCACCTTAAGTAAAGAGGTAAAATGCCAAAGGGCAAGTTAAAAAAAAAATAAGCATGCATACTAAAGAGAAAGACAGGAATACAGAGGGGATTAACCAATGTACGCTTTGTAATCAAGGGAGTAAAAGAACAGTCCACTTTCACACTATGCACCTGACGCACCGTGCCGAAGACTGAAACAGAAGAGAAATATTCGCGGTCTTCCCTCTCTCTCCTTTCCCACTTCCTGTCTCCGATTCCTTTTTTTTCTTTCCTTCCCGTCTTTCACATGGTCAGTCCCAGAACCTGATCGTTATAAGAAATTGCCCGCTCATGCCAGTTACGCCGCCTCTTCCTTTCCCCGCCCGGACGGACTGTATTGTACTATACTCATCTCAATCCAATGGGACATTTCCCCTTCAACAATTTTGCCGATACATCGCGATGGTCGAAAAAAAAAACTATTGATACCTCCAACCATCGATAGTGGTACCAATGCATCGACCTAACGTGACAGCCCTACTTGAGACTGCTGTATGACCACACTCTTCAACATATCATCAAAAATAATGGTCTGGAGTCGAAATAGTCAATGTCAGATGGATATGCAAAACTACAACTGAGAAGTCCAGGTTTATGCATATCATGCCCAGGGTAAGGCTGAGTAAAATTAGTCTAAGTTGTTGCTTCAGGCTTTTCCTACTGTCAATTTTATTAGTCGAGATGATATGAGTTTCGAGTTTCCTTGCATGCTCCATGTAATGGATTTCCTTAATTTAACTTTTTTTTTAACATACAAACTATCCTTCACTGCAATTAGAGTATAATCTTTCTCATAGCTTGCTCCATAATAAGCACTTAGTCCAGACCATCTGCAATTAATGTAGAGGGAAAACTTCGAGATGAAAATGTACAGGGTGGGCCAAAAAAAAAAACTTAGGTTATTTTTATCACTCTAGCACTGGTCCCCAAAAGTTTGCTAAAATTGCAATAGCGCCTACGTATAGTACATTCATTCAGCTTTCCAATGATGTCAAAAGAACAAAGATTCACGGTATGACTTTCATGCAGTTAGATCAAGAGTATAAGAGGTGGCGCTGGAAAAGTTGGTGATCTGCCGCGATGGCAGCTAGTGCATGCAAAAGGTCGCCTACTCCCCATAAGCGAAGGAATGGACGTTACCTGGAGCACATCTTGCAACCTGGTAAGTACACTTTTCAAGCGCTACCTCTGTTACACTGCGCAACCGCATCCGAATGACGGATTGGATCTTAAACCTTTTTACATCAGTGGAAAGCTAGATAAATGTTCTATATAGAGACGTTATTGCAATATTTTCAAACTCTCGAGAAACTACACTGTAAAGATAACCGAGGTTATTTTTTTGCCCACCCTGTATACCTACGTGTAAAATTTGACCATAAAGCTCCACAGCAAAAAAAAAAAGAATGATTCAGATTTGCCTTGCCTAAGCTATAGACTGCAATGTCTTACCTTAGTTGATAGAGGAGGAAAACAACATAAAGGAGGAAGGCCAGTTCCTGGAGAAATACTCCATGGGTGAATATAAGTTCTCCAATACTTATTTAGTGCACATGGGACACAGATTTGCAGAATTCCAATTCCTAATCTAGCATCAAATAAAAATGCATTTAAAAGTATTCCACACGTTAAGAAATTGGAGAGGGGGGGGGTTAGCAGCATGAAAAGGCAAAGAAAAGAAATGCCATAAAATGCAAATATTTTTACTCAAGGGGAGACTATGAGCAAAAAATCGCGAAAAAACGCAAAATTTTCCAATATTTTTTTTTGCCGCAAGACATTCTCACAACATTCAGCTTTCAGAAAAACCTTGTTTCAGTATGTTGCGATCACGATTTCTCACATTTTTGGCCCTTATTCTAATGATAGCAAATATTTTCGTAAAAAGGAACAGCCATTTTGGAACGTGAACATTTTGCCAAATAATGCATTCTTTTAGCAGAAAGAATAAGGCCATGAAGCTTCAGAGAGTCAAAGAAAAAGCTGCACAAGAGGAGTAGGAAGGCGTGCAATACAGAGTTGCGGGGTTTAAATTTAGACTCATTTGTATTGTAAAACCATGGAAAACTTTGAATTCGATTTTCTCAACTAGTAAAAAAAAAGTGCATGCACAATGACTATTTCCCGAATTACTCCAACAAAATATTGGTGCCAGAAACGTGAAATTTCACATGATGATTTAGAAATGACAACCTTGAAGTGTTGGGACCGGTTTTGATGATTTTCATTTTTTATGACAGCAGTATGGAGCTAAGCGGCAACTGCCATCAGATTTTCGAATAACATGACAGAAATTGTACATTTTTGCATGGAAATATCGGAAATTTCACTTTTTTTCTCCCAACAATCTGAGGATGTATGTTTACCATGGAGTCCTATGAATTTGAAGAAGTTTGGTTGATTCGTTCAGCTGTGGCTTGGAAAATGCCAGATGTACTAACGTTTTAGGTTTTTCGAGAATATCTCAGGAACCACTGGAGCTTCATGTAAAAAGTTATGTCGTAAAAAGATCCTTGGAATACAAGCTTTTCAATTATAACAACGATTTTTACTTTTTGCAAAGCATTTCAATTTTTATTTTTTTGCTCATAGTCTCCCCTTAAAGAACTAGTCAGGAAAGTAGAGCAAATGATTATTGCTGACCAACTTAGACTTACAAATTTAGCACAAATTGCTCCAATCATGAAGAAATTAGATTTTAAGAAACAGATAGGCCTATATATCTTAGACAACTATAAAAAAGGAATGCCCCAATGTTCCATCCAAATATACTGCCCACCAAAAGTCTTTTCATATGCTTTACTTTGGCACCCTCCTAAACAGGGGTGCACAACATACAGCCTGTGAAGCCCTTGCCCGAGGCCCGTCATGACCGGTGGTATTGTAAGTTCTATGACTCCTGGCCACAGCTATGGTCAGCCAGACTGCAGCCCATGGTAGGTAAGTAAAAATCGTAAATGGCCCTCACAGCCTTTTGAGTTGTGCACCCCTGTTCCAAAATGACAGGAGGCAGCAGAGTCTCAAAGATGAAATTGGTTTTGATAAAGTCCTTTTTTTCATGTTCATCAGTCAGATCATTCAATGAGTTTGAGGTTCCCCTTCTTCACAGAGGACAAATTCTTCTACAGCTTCAATATTTTCTGCAGTCGAGTTATACGTGGCCTGTCATCTCCACATTTTCTGTCTGCTGATTCACTCTCAGCAAATTTTTTTCAAAAAAACCTTTCAAGGCCATGATGTGACCAGTTTTTTTTCCTTTTTCCCCAGGGAATTCCTTCATGAATTGATGAAAGCTGCACCACTTCATCTATCACAAACCTTCAATAACAGATGCTTGTCCTTTTACTGAGTTCCATGATGTTCTCCAGAATTTTGAATACTGTGATTCATGAAAGAACTAAAATTGCAAGAATGGTGAGTCTTGGGTGCATAGAGAATGATGAAAAGCAAATATTAAAAATCCAACATAAACACAAAGTTACTGAAAACACAAGGTAAGATGCATCGAAATCCAGTTTCTTCACTGAGACTGCCTGCACTCATGTTGGAGCATGATGAAGTGATGCACTTGACAAGAAGTAGTGAATAGATTTGTTGTTCACTGCAATTTTTGACATTTCAACTTTGAAAAATTATTGCATTTTTGAATCTTTGTTTGAGAAATGTTTTCAAACAAGGAATAAATAGTTTATTTATTCACCTGAAATTTCATGTGCAGAAAAACATGAGGCTCACATGAAATAGGATGAGGGTATTTCACAAAATAAAGCACCCCTCCCCTCCTTTTTTTTTTTTTGAGACATGATGTACACTCCTAGCCCTTACCTTGAGATAATAGAAAGATCCAAAAATTTTTTATAGAGCACTTTGTAGAGTAAGGAAAGGACTACAAAAATGCAAAAAATTAAATAGTTATTTTCAAAGGGTTATAAAGGGTTTACAAAAAAAAAAGGACGACCTGAGGGGTAACATTGAGCAAAATTACATAAAAGTCCATGAACCAAAACAGTCTCTAAGGCTCCTATAAGGTGTGCACAAAGGAAGTGCATGATTAAACTAATAGAAAGTTTTCTTGACAATGGATTGAGAGCAAAGATGGTTGTTGCATGGTGGCTTTGAACTTTGAACTCTGGGGTCATATGCTCTGGTCATTGTGCCAGTCTATGAGCTAAGATTTTCTAGTCTCCCTGTATAAGGAACATTTCATATTTTGTTTAAATTTTAGTCAAGCAATAGGCAAAATCTTCATTCAAACATTAGAGAAGTGTTAGATAGGGGTGTGTGTGAGAAAGTGAGGGGAGGGAAAGAGAAAGAGGATATTTCAGGATTTCAATATTCATATGCTTCCCTACCAGGATCTTGGCAAGAATCCCTTCTTCTTCAACTTCAAATGCCACCACTGCTTTGTCAGTCTGGATCTCACAAAGGACATCACCTGGCTGGACAGGATCTCCTTCCTTTTTCAGCCATTTCACAATTGTTCCTTCATTCATTGTGGGTGAGAGGGATGGCATCTTGAGGGGAGAGCCTACCACTATTAAAGAAAATACAAGCATTCACAATGTAATATTGGTCTCTTATTCATTATCTGTCATAATATCAGTTGTTCCAAGTTGCAGGATAAGCGTGACCAAGAGAGAGCTGACGGATCCTTGGCGTATCAATAAACCAATCAATGCTGCCAAACCAAATGAGAGACATTTCCTGCTGGTCATACAGGGCCAGGCCCAGGTCATTTCACAGTAATGAATTGTGAAGACTTTGTCCTATGTGGCCCAACTGCATATAATATGAAATAAAATAGTCATGCATATACTTTTGTCAAGTGCTGCGAATTGGGGCTGAGTTTCCAGACTCTGAAATGCATTTCTGTGTCAAGACTGTGGGTTCTCTTTAAGTATCTTTAAGTAATGAGGATGAGAAACTGTCTTAAACTGCCACTTCTTCATGTTTCATAGGTCAGTCAACATCACAGAAAGCAGGAAGCAACCTGAATTTTACAAGTCCCAATGGCTCATTCATCTGCAGCATCAATCCCTACACTGCTGTTGCAATAATTTTATGTCTAAGGCATCTTTGATTGGTATGACAACATGATAATGATAAAGGGGAAATCCATTTTTAGATCTGGAAATCTTTGAGGTTGAAGTATGAGATTTTTTAAATTGTCATGCTAATGTTTCATATTTCACGCAGGTGAATATTTACAATTAAAAAATAAGTTACAAAATTATGCAATAGTAAAGGACCCAAGTGCTTACCACCTGACGTATCTTCAGGCCAAGCAAATTACTTAGTTTGCCGAAGGTCAACTGTCCGTCAGTGCAAAAGCCAACTGCCCTCAAAAGAGGTTCATGTTAGGCTACACTTACAGGATTTCGCAACGATGTTTCATTTCTCTTCGGAAGGGCAGCTGTAATGTCAATAGACTAGAATTTGGTGAAGACTAACAATAGCCTATATCAAGCGATGCCTCACCGTTCAAGAAGGAGGACGTACGGAGCTGCCTTTGAACATTTTGTAACACAGTACATGGCGCGAGAAAGTGGGCATTCCTCAAAACTCCCCGTAAGCCTAACAGCACTGGAAGATGATGATAGTGCTTGATGGGAGTGCAGTTGAGATGGGATCTCACGAGTTTAAAGAGCGCGGCCATGTTCACCCCAGGCCATCTCCTTGAAGCCTCATTGGTGGGTTTGCCTATTCTTGCCCCGGTAAAAGGAATGGACCGAAAGCTCACATCATGCCACTCAGTAACAGAAGTCAATGAATAGAGAGCAAGGAAAGCTGCAGTAAAGAAAGCTGTAGTTGGCCTCCACTTCAGTAAAAAGTAACATCCCTCCGAAGATGTTGGTATGGTTATACCCTTTGTCTTTTCAGTCCACAGAGATGAAATCGCACCTCCCTGCTTTTCGAACGTCTGTCAATCCATCTACCATGTTTTGTTCCAGTGACACGTATCGCTGTATGCGCGGTCAAATGGGGTAGTATGTTGCTGGGAGATAAAATTCGTAATGTAGGGGGCAACATTGCCTTCCTGGGTTTTGCCGCTGAGCCCGTTGCAACTCTGCCTCCCTTTAATTTTGAATACGCTCTCGTTTCCACGGGATCCAGGGTAGGACGAGTGAGTAGATCAGTAGTTGGTTGGCAGGACGAGAGCAACGGGTGATGATAAATGGGGAAGCGTCGAAGGAGGTCGGAGTCGCAAGCGGTGTCCCTCAAGGCTCGGTCCTTGGACCGCTTCTGTTTTTGGTCTACATAAACGATTTGGATCTCGGCGTAGAGGGTAAGATAAGTAAATTTGCCGACGACACCAAGATAGGTTTTACCATAAGGGGGGAGGCGGATAGGGCTAGAGCCGAGCGAGATTTAAGGCTTTTGGACGAGTGGAGCAAGAAATGGCTCATGAGGTTTAATAAAAGTAAGTGTAAAGTTCTCCACGTCGGTCGAAACAACGGTAGGTCTCTCGACACGTTCGGCGATGTTAAATTGGATGAGGCAAACGGAGAGAGAGATTTAGGTGTTTCTATCGACGAGGACCTCAAATTTTCCTCGCACGCGCAAGCGACGGTGGCCAAATGCAATAGGATTCTAGGTTACATTCGTCGGTCGGTTGCAAGTAGGACATCTCGCGTTATTCTTCCGTTGTATGCGGCGCTGATAAGACCCCAGCTGGAATATTGCATCCAGTTTTGGAGGCCTACAAATAAGGGCGATCTGTTGGCGCTCGAGGGAGTACAGAGGAGGGCCACAAGAATGATTAAGGAGGTTAGGGGACTATCATACGAGAAGCGTTTAGAAGTGTTGAGACTGTACTCGCTCGAACGAAGGTTAAGGAGGGGCGATCTCATCCAGGCTTTCAAGATAATTAAAGGAATAGATAATGTCGAGTGTGGTAGGTTTTTCCAGTTTGATGACAGCAAGAGAACGAGAGGTAACCGACTTAAGTTGCGCAAACCGCAGGTGCGGCTCAGGTCGAGACAGGAATTCTTTACTTGCAGAGTGGTGAACGCGTGGAATGCGTTAGATGACGAAGTAGTGGCTGCCCCTTCTGTGACTATCTTTAAGAAGAAACTAGATGCTTTCATGGACAGGCAAAAAGGTGGGGGGCAATGTTGACGTTAGGTACTAGACAGTAAGCAACTAGGATAGTAAAAAAAAAAATATTTAGCTTTAAGAGGGTTAGGCTTACCCTAAAATTAAGGAACGCTCGACCTCGACACGTGATATCGAAATGGGCAAAATCGCCTCTTGATGTCACTAACTATCTTGACTCTCTTGACTCTTGACTCTTGTTTCCAAGGTGACCAAGGCCAAGCCTGAAAAGTTATTTGTTGTCAAGCAACGGAAGCAGTAACAGAAACACAAAGACAGGACGGGACTATGCAGAATTTTAAATAATCATTTCCGAGGTTTATCACCTTAGCCAGTCCTTCGTCCGACAACCATCACGGTACAAGTGCGTCCTGAAATTTCGATTCGAAATGTGAAGGGAAGGAAAGTCTCAGCGAATTCATTCTCCTTCCCTCATTCATGACGACTAGTAAACTTTGATGGATTTGATAAGGACCCTCGTCCCTTTGCCCTTCTGGCACTGAATTTCAACGCCCATGACGACTCCCTTATGACTGCAAGACAAGGACCTCACGAAATTGAAATCGTTGAAAATTGTTTTCCATACTGCCACATCAGATGTGCAATATCACTCAAGTTCTTGGAAATTTAAATTTGAAGATGTACAGGGCGTACCAAAAGTAGTGCATGCATTTTATTTGCGTACAACACAAAAGTAGGAAAGGATACAGCAACTTTATTTTAACGGGACATTTTACAACATATGGAGATTAGATAGGCCCTACTTGTGAAAGATTATGTCTTTGAGATGACCGCCATGAGCATTTTTGCACTGCCTCACTCGAAGCACAACATTTTGCATTACTGCCTCAAGGACATTTGGAGTTATGCCACCAATGGCAGCTCGAATATTCTCCTTAAGAGCCTCTGTTGTTCTTGGTTTATTCGTGTATACCCTCTCCTTGAGGAAGCCCCACAGGAAATAATCTGGTGATGACAGATCGGGAGACCGAGATGGCCAGGAGACATCTCCAAACCGTGACATGTCATGGTTTGAAAACATTCCTTGAAATAAGGACATTGTTTCCCTTGCAGTGTGGCATGTGGCGTCATCTTGCTGAAACCAAATTTCCTTAGATGTCTGATCCTGTTCCAGTAGAGGCTGCAGGAATGTTAGCATTTGACGATAACGTGGGCTATTCACAGAGACTGCTTGGCCTTCATCATCTTCGAAGCGATGTGACATGATCCCACACCAAACAGTAACTCTTGCTCCATGCAGAGGCCTCTGTTGCATTTCACATGGTTGTTCAGATGCCCATATTCGGCAGTTCTGTTTCTGTATTTAGGTTGTTTTGAGAAAAACAGCAAGAAGTTTCAAAACCACATGGCTCCTAATATTCAAGATAATAAAAATATATATATTATAGCATCATCGATCATTTTGCAATTTTAGGAATATCAGAAATGAAAGTTTGTACAACAAACATATAGGTGACAGCATTATCTCAAAATTTTCACAAATGTGACTTTGATCGTTCTTCCCGTGGGCTCTTCATTTGTATTTACGGTACCTTCCATGATCAGAATACCCGAATAAGTTAGACAAAGGGACTAAGAACGATAAGAAAACAACATTTTGTAGGTGAAAAGTTTCGCTATGCAATCACACTTTGATGGGCTCCTGTGTTACTCACTCTATCACTCTTCCTTCCAAGATGAGCTTTCACGAATTCCTCACAAGTTTGGGCCGGCGGTGGTGTCCGTACCCGGTAGAGATGAGTAGCTGCAAGTAGCGTAAAAATTGTCTCTCGTGAGAAGTCAAAACTGGGTACGGCAGCGCCGAGAGGGTTTGGCACTTTCAGTAAAGCGATGCAATGCATGGAGACTTTTGACAATCTAGGCATCTACTTGGAAGGTGAAATCTCGAGATCTTGGATCTTGGCTTGGATCGAACAATCCTTTAAATAGTTACACGGCTGTTATCGGTCGGTTGGGTAAAAGGTTGAAAGATGTTAGAGGCAGGCACTCTTTGTCTCCATCTGACTTCATTTCCAATCCTACTCTGCGTGATTCCATGACAAGCACTTCTCTCCGATCGCTTAAGGGAAAACTTAAAAGTGAAAAAAGAAGGTAAGGGCCTGCAATATGTCTTCCTCCGCCCCGAACTTCAGAGAATGCATCTTCTGCTGGGAACCATCGTTGAAAATGTGGAGGACGATGAGTCGAAGTCATATGGAAATGCATTATATTTATTCCCATAATAATAATAATAATAATACAGAGAAAATTTTGCTTTTGAATGGCTCTATGTTTATGATATTGCCCCTTGAACACGCCGAATCGTCCGAGAATAGCAGGCAGAGCAGGCAGGCTTTCTCGCAATTGGAATTTCAGTTACTTGTTGGAAAGGCAGAAATACAGCCTAATCGCGTGAAAGAGTATATAAAAGAGCATTTTCTATTTAAATCTTTGTGATGTCCGTTGAACACTGCTTCAACGTGAGCCACGGCGCCTGAATCCACTGTTCAAGTACGTGCTCCCCATTCAACTAGATCGGCTCTTCAGGGTGGACCAAAAAGAGTTCACACTTTTTATTTCATTGCCACATCCACATTTATTAATATGCGTTTAAGCAATGTCGGGAGTAAATATTCCTGCTTTTTCTTGATCGAGTGCTACTTCCTTCAAAGAAATACAACCAATAATTGGCGCAGTAAAAAAAGTCGCAGTTGCGCTCTCATCATTTGCATTTGGATGCATGGATAATTATTCACAGTCTCGAAGCGGTGCTGGGCTTGACTGACAGCGGTTGTCGAAGCAGAAGAGGGGAACATTCAACATAGTTTCCGATAATTATGAATAATTTCAATCCGAACTCAATGGCTGTTGCTATCTTAGCATTTTAAAACCTTATCATTGAAAAAAAAAGGAAGCAAGGACCATTATCCCAGCTAATGTATCGCTCAACTGTTTCAACGGTTTTAAACCACCAGTCGTAAGTGAATGATTGTGAAAAGATGATTTGATGAATTTTCTTAAATTTTGAAATAAATATCATTTATTCAAGGAAGACTGGTATTATTCATCCTCCAAATAGTACGAGGGTTGCTCGGGAAGTAATGTACAATCATTTTTTTCTCACTGTATTGAAGAGAATTACATGAGATTAACCAGTAATGCCCATCAGGGCTTTGCGATGAACCACCCATTATTCGACATCGTCACCATTACGGCCAATGCAGTTTTCCCACCGTTTTACAAAGGTATGAATTCCATCCCGATAGATGATAGCAAGAAGCTCTTGCCCTGGTGACGAAACCACCTTCGAATTGCATTCTTCACATCCTCATCATTCTCGAAGTGATGTCCTCTGTGGTCGTCATTCACGGGTCCGAAGAGGCGGTAGTCGGACGGCGCCAGGTCCGGATCATCAATTGGCATAGCAATCAACTGGTGATACGTCTATCGTTTATCCACTTTCTTGATGCTCTCGTCAGTGGTGGCAGTGATGGGTCGTCCCGAACGCGCCTTGTCTTTAACACTCGTCTCTTCAGATGTGAAGCGACTCACCAATCGTCTGACAATGCTCTCATCAACGCAGGCGTCACCATAAAAATCTTTCAGGCGGCGGTGGATATCTGCAGGCTTTACACCCTCCCAACCAACGAATTCAACTACCGTTCTCTGCTTCTCACGCACCTGCAGTGTGGCGGCCAATTTGAACGTACAGTATCTCCTGTTGCAGTCTCCCAGCGGATAATTCTGAAACTTGCGAATTTTTGGCGGGAAAGTTCATCATTTACGCAGAAAATTTTAAATCGACCCTGGCATACATTTCCTTAGAAAAATTATCGTGCATTACTTTCCGAGTGACCCTCGCCTATGAGCGCGGCTCAACTAGTACGGATGTGTAATTTAGGAAGTATAATAAAACTCTTTAATCTCCCCCGTATTTTCGCGGGAATGGAAACGACTGCGGAAAATGGAATGGAAACGCTCGAGCGCTTTGCGTTCCGCAACATTTTCGGTGTGCACACTACACAGACCGCGTATGACCACGACACCACTTTCCATCCGTGATTCTCGACCTAGGTTCGCATCCACGAGAGAGGCATCAGCACAGATGGAATGTTAAAGGAATCGGAAGGAAAATATGCGAGCAGGTTAGTCAACAGTCGATGCAGATAAAGGGAAGCTGATGAAGGAAAGACTGGCTGCAGTAAAGAGATAAGAACGAGGCCCACGATCGCATTTCTCTCCTCTGCTTCGTCCACTTCGCCTTCGCGATCGTGATCCGGTGAGCACTTGAACGGCAATCCAGTCCTTCATTTTAAGTTAGTGACGATTGGGTGCCCGAGACGATTCAATGGATGCCTAATAACGGTGTACCCTCGACAGTGAATAGTCCCTGGAAACGTGTCGTCGCACGAAAAGTGAATTCTGGCGCTTGCGCCATATCCACTGCCCCCGTTGAATTTTTATCTCAACCTCTAATTATACATGGTTCTTCGCCTTTATTTTGACGTGCTCTTCTCTCGTTTGGCTCTTTTTCTTAAAAATAGTCCAGTTTTAGAGGGTCAGCAGATTTGACGGAAACTATATCTTACAAGTGCAACACTCGCGCCTTCGGGTCTGACCGGTATAAGTAAATCTGATCGCTATTAATGTATCGTAAAATTGCGCGTTTGAGGCTTAAAGCTTTTAAATAAAGTAATAAAACATAATTGATTTTAGAAATTTTTCATGGTGACGTCACGTCACTTCCAGTGATATATACCCGCTATAGGAAAACAGCAACCAATTGAACGTTTTTTCCAGGTGAATGGCAGAATGGGGGGACTGTCTGCTCCCCCGCGAAAATTCATAATCGGAATTTCTCCTTCATGCATTACCTTTTCCAAATACCGGGTTAACATTTAAGACAAAAAAAAATACTGGAAACCTCCCCCTGCCCCCTCTCGGGAAAAATTTGCCTCCAGAGGGGAATCCAGCAGTATGAATTTTCCTGAAATCAGACCTCCCAATAACTACTTCTGTACCGAGGTTCAGTCTTTTCTCATGGTGGAGCGAAAATTTTCCTGATAAGACGTGCGCTCTATCGTGCCCCCAGAAATTAGCGTCAGTCACTCACTCACTTACCTACCATCGTCTATATATTAATACATTAGACGCTGTATTCAGTAATAATGAGTGATGTGACTAAAAACCACATAGGATGCACGACTTGACTGCTGAATAATGAAAATTCAGGGACCTTTTCACAGCTGAATAATGTGGTTTTCCAAATTACCACGCATATGCTTTATCAACATAGGTTAAACGTTGCCAATGTTGACACATCAACTGGCAGGCGATTCAACGTTGGCACAATGTTGCACTTTAGATGGCTTTCGGTATTGATGGTTTATTTATTTATTTCGCTTCATTAGTATCAGTCAAACTGCAATTAAGAATACATATTCGTGGCATAAAACTTCCTACGATTACGGAAAACGATAATGTAAAATATTTGGAAAGCCTGCAAGAATCTCCTGAATGTGGATCAGGTGTGGAATGCGACATGGCTCGGGGAAGCGCCGTCTGTGTCGTTGAACGCACGGAAGGCGAGGATGGTGATTCGTACTACACGTTGAAGGAGGGGATACTCAGAAGCATCTTATTGCAAGAGCACTGCAAAGATAAGCCGGTCGCAGTCGTGTCCATCGCCGGAGGAGCAAGGAGAGGAAAATCTTTCTTGCTCAGTCTCTTTCTGAGGTACCTGAAGGGGGAGGTAAGACGCAAGTTTTGGATCTGCACCAGTCGAGTGCGTCCACTTCTCAACTCTTCCCAAGTCTCTTCATTCCATTTCAGGGTTCCGACAGGTGGCTTGGAGATGAGGACACTCCGGTGACGGGGTTCGCTTGGAAAATGAGTGCGAGGAGAGTGACGACAGGAATCCACATCTGGGACGAAATCATTCCTGTGAAGCTGCCCGGTGGTGAAGAGGTATGAGAGCAGTGATCTCCCATTCTCTCTTTATGCCTAAATATGTGATACACAGTCGAGGAATGCATAGAGTTGAGAAAAAAGGCTCGTGTTCCAGGCGTGCATAATTCTGATGGACACAGAAGGGACGTTCGACTGCGAAGAGCCTCTTGGACATAGCGTTACCGTCTTTGCTCTCAGCACTTTGCTCAGCTCTCTGCAGATTTACAACCTCAAGGATAACATCCAGATGGACGACCTTCTGCATCTACAGGTAGTTTCATCTAATTATAACTCGCCATAAAGTGGTGTTTCTTCCACTTAGTTAATTCTTTCACGAATAAAAAATGAAGTAACATGAGCACGACAACTTTGTATATGTGAAAGGCAGCTAAGCCTATTTGCTAAGACTACTTACTACTTACTTATATATAGATAGAATGCATGGCCTAAGTCACTTGAACTTGAAAAGGATTACACTTTAAACATGAAGATTCTCCTCCGGGTGAGTTTCTATGTAAACCTCTTAATATCAATCTTGATGCTTCAAGTATGGGGAATGATGCTCCAAGCCGATTGAGCTGAATTATTGGTGGACCTTCTCGGCTTTAGTTTTTCACAGGGTATGGCCGGCTGTGTCTTGAAGAGAGAGAAGAGAAACCCTTTCAAAGCTTTCTGTTCCTTGTGCGGGACTGGAGAAACAACCACGAATATCACTATGGCAATGAAGGAGGGAGGGAGTTCCTGGACGACAAGCTGCAGGTCTTGTTCCACCTTCGTCTATGATATGCCCGACAGATCATAATCGTCTGTAATTGAGGTAGGTTGTTGATTCTTCCAGACTTCTGGGAAACAGCGAGAAGAAGTCAAGAGCGTGAAGGAAGACATAAAATGTTGTTTCGCGGATATCAATTGCTTCCTGATGCCTTATCCAGGGGAGAAGGTGGCTGGAGATCCCCATTTCAACGGCTACCTTTCAGGTGTGTTCCTGCTTATAGTTTTCGCAGAGGTGATCGTCTTCTCGATGTGATTCTTAGTGATTGTTACGAATCATGTTCATCGACTCATGATAACAGATATAAATGAGGACTTCAGGGAGCAGTTGCAGCATTTGGTGCCAATGCTGCTCTCTCCAGAGAATTTTGTTCTGAAGAAGGTCGCAGGGAAGGCTATCACATGCCAGGAACTTTTCGAATATTTCAAGTGTTATGTGACAGTTTACAATAACAGAGAGGAGATCCCCGAACCACGGAGCATCCTCGAGGTAATTTCCACTCGAAAGCTTCAGCTCCCAGGTGATAAAGTGTTGCTTCGAGACTCACGTTGCCCCATTTTGTTCAAGGCCACTGCAGATGTCCAGCATCGGAATGCTTGCGATGAAGCAACCAAAAAATACCAGAGAAGAATGGACGGACTACTGGAAGAAAATCCCGTGCCGACTCAGAAGAGATTGGACGAGATGCACGCCAGACACAAAGCGGAGGCAATTCAGATCTTCACGAGTTCGAAGAAAATGGGTGGTAAAGAGCTATCCGAAAGATATCGACATCTATTGGAAAAGGTCAGTCAGGTTTGCAAATACGGTAGGTGCTTACCTGAACAAGAAGTAGTCTCGCTTGTGAAATTAAAAAAAAAATCTGCCGTGGGCTAATGCATCTCCAGCTTCTCTTGAAATCTGCTCGCCTATGCAATATCTATAAGTCAGTGCCATGAGGTTATTAGGTGAGCAATAAAGAAGTATACGATAATAGCCATTTTCAAATGGAAACAAGCAATTGTGTGATATTGGAGAATTAAAAAAAAAATCTTTGTTGCCCTTAACTTAATTCAAAATGGCGCCCAGGTACTCAACTGAGGAGGGAAGGAAGATTGCCTGCCAGTTAGACAAACTTTAGTCTTGATTCTCAGCAGTTCTCTGAGTTTTAGGACAACCAGATCTTGATTTATCTAAGACACTTCCAGTTTCCGCGAAATTTTGTGAATACTATAAATTTTAACGACGAGTAGACGAGCAGGCACATGGCCTGGAAACAATTTTTGAAATCCCTGTCACTGGAAGTCACTGGACTCTCAGGAATGCTCATCATACAGGATGACACCAGAATCTTTCTTCATTCCTCGGCTAAGTCTCTGATGACGGGAAGCATCCCTCGTTCTCCGTCCGATACCTGGGTGTTTCAATTTCGAATGGCGGGTCTCACGACGGTCTATGAGACGTAATTTGATTTAGTTTCAATAAGGAGGACGTGAATGTTTCACAGATGACAGTCAGAAATATAACATGCATAGTGTGAACGCAGGATGATCATCAAAAAACACCAGTGCATTGCCAAGACCAGCTATTCTTTGGCGTGTAACAATTTGACCAAGATCCTTTATATTGGTGACCGAAAAACATTCTAACCTTCATCGCAATGACGGTTCTATTCTCATCATCAAATAATCCTATTGTGAACGCAAATATGACGATTTAATCTTGCTTCTCACAATGTTGTCCTTAAAACTAAATCTCCATTTTCATAGAATTTTTGCGAGCTGCGTGAGAGGTACAAGATACAAAGAGATGCGAGGGAAGAAAGAAGTAGGTCGGAGCTTATGGAAGTAGCGAATCGCGTTCTGCAGGAGTACGGACAGGATATGGCTGCGTTCATGAGGAACATACCTTTAGTGACCAAAGAGGTTCTGCAATTAAAACACCAAGAAAAGAGGAAAGAAGCTATCCAGACCTTCCAAGAGATGAAGGAAATGGCCAATGAAGACCTCTTCTATCATTGCAAGGAGAGACTTGAAAAGGTAAAAATTTTCACCATTTTCTTAATGTACGTTTTTCCTGTTCTTGTTCTTGCTTCTTCCTGTACCTTACTACGTTATCATTGCTATTTCTATGAACATTATCGTAATTTTCACATTCGAACTTCATCCTTGAGGGTAGGATGTGGAGACGCAGTCCAAGACTTACATCACGGATAGACAATGGAGAGAGGGTAAAGCAGTTAGGGAACTGATAAACGCCGTCCAAGCAATTGTTTGGAAGTACAGCTCTCACATGGGCCGATTCTGTGGAGAAGCTGTGATCACGGAGGAGGAGCTGCGTATTGAGCACGAGAAATACTGCAGGCAAGCATTTGAGGACTTCTTTAACAGAACAGAAAATACACCGTGTCCCTACTTTCTGAATGAACACCAGGACAACCTGAAAAAGGTCCCCTTCCTGATTTTTATGCCTGCTGTTTTGAGCCTGTTCAATGCTCGGCTACTCATTGTATCCAATTCTTTGTTTTGGCAGCGTTTGGATGAACAATATAAGGTATATGTGGAACTCAGACAATCAAAAGAGAGAAAAGCCGAAACGGAACTGATGAACGCAACTGAGGCGGCTACCGGACAATACAACGATGAGATTTGCGGACTTTTGGAACGATCCTTGATGAGTGAGGAAGAGCTGAGGAAGGGACATGAGGATTGTCATCGACGGGCGATTGAAGCCCTTTCGGACGTAGGGAATCTGTATCCATTCCTTTTGAAGAAACACAAGGACGAATTGGAAAAGGTCGATTACAGCGTAGTGTGGATTACGGTAAGGTGTGTAGATGACGTTCCGCATGAGACCCTCTTCCGTCCTGACAGCGCCTGGCAAACGAGTACGAGAGGCATAAACGAGCGAGAGAGGCACAAGAGAAAGCGGCAGAAGCGGTACTCGAAGATGCAGTGGGAAAAAGTGTTATTCGTTACGAGATGGAGATGGCCCGCTTGTGTGGAGAATTCGTGATCAAGAGGCTCATCAGAGGGCAGGAGCTGGGTAACGGACACGCGAAATATCGCGAAGAAGCACATGAGATGCTTCGGAAGACGGGAGAGGAGTGGCCGCACCTTGCAAACAAATACAAGGACGAGCTGGAAAAGGTTACTCTCCTTTCATTTCGTCTATGTCAATTTTATTCGTTTCAATTCGTCGAGACCGTCGATTTTGGGATGGTCTGCAAGAGAAATCGGAAGGAAAAATCCTTTCGGTACGAAACTGAATCAGAATTGCTTGGGATCTCATCCCCCAATAAAGACTTCGGAGCCAGATAATCGTCAACGAAGGCTAAAAGCATTGAAAATTTTCAATGCCGTGTCCCTTCAGAAGCGATTCGTACTTGCTTGTACACTTTTCATTGTGTCACGGAGTAGGCGTGAACTTCGGATGACACTAGGTCAAATTCATGGAGACCATAATCAGTAAAGGAATGAGGATGTTTTCATCGCGGGTATTCTCTGCCCTCAGAAAATTAGTAATGCAGCATAAGGAAGTCTACTCCAGGGTATTTGAAAAGAAAGCGCGAAAGCAGCCTATCTGCTTCCGAGAATGTGGCAACAATCTCTCATCCTTCTCTTGATTGTGGTGCATCATAAGCTTAGACAGGATGAATTCAGAAATTTAATAACCACGGGAAATTGCCAAATAAATGAAGTCTGATGAAGGAAAAGCAAGAAAAACGAAGAGACTCTGCGGGCAGGTGGCCCTTGCTTACAGACCACCGTTTCTTGTATTTTTTTTCTTATAAGTGTAATCAAGAATGTTTTAAGTTTTCCAATAGATGCCGCTTGTGTAGAACGGTACACGGGAATTCACACATACGAGGTTAATTGCCGTCGCGGGAAGTCAGGGAAAGTTCCAAGATTCGAACTCGCATCTCCTGCCCAAGACCTCGAAAGTATAGCAATAGAAGTCCCAAAAGTCGTATCCTCTGGTCGAGACGGTCGATCGATGCGAAAATCGTCCGAAGCGGTTCGGTCATACCTGCCGTCTTGTGAAATGCGCGTATCGGTCATCTGAATACGAACAAGAAGTAGATCCTCGACCACGTCGAACTCCGAAAGAGCTGCGTTGTTGCATATGGATCACGGAAGACAGATTTTAAGGGGTAAATGAAGCGGACATATTTTGGAGTCGATGCGGGAGCGTGCTGTGAGAGTGCATAGGGCTGCATTGCTCCAAGATCCCAACTCTAGGAAACCATGAGCGCTTTGTAGTTTCCCTTTTTTCTCACAGCGCCTCATGACTGTGAAAGATGAATTCGAGAGAGGAAGAGACTCATCGGAGGAAAAAGTAAGAAGCTTTCTGGAGAATGAAGTCAAGAAAAATGCGAAAGAGTATATCGGCCCAAATAGGATGAATAAATTCTACGGAGAAACCGTTGTCGGACGAGAAGAACTCCTGGAAAATCACAAGGAACATAGGAATGCGGTAATACGACGTTTTCAAGAAGCTGGAAACTGGGCACCCGACTGGCTTCTCGAGGAATATGAACACGTCTTGGCTAACGTACGGTAAATCCATTCCATCGTGGTCGAATTCCTTTTTGCATTGGCGTCGGATCTTCTGGCAATCTAACTCTCATTTCGACAGACTTTGAATTCCTGGCATCGTGAATTGGAGAAGAAGATGGGAGAGGAACGCAACAAGAGAGCGTGGGACAAACAAATGGCGACGCTAGCCACTGCGACGGGCTCCATGATGGCAGGTACGGTATTCGGTCCGGGCTCTGGCGCGGTGGCAGCTACCGCATCTGGTGCCGTGGGTGGAGCGATCACGCAATACATAGGAAACTCCAGATGGCGCAACAACGCAGTCCTTCCCGATCTGAACAGCATCTGCATCGAATCGAGTGAGGTGGTCAGTCCTTCCCTCGAGGAAGAAGAATCAGAAGAAACAGAGGAACCTTGAGAGAGAATGAGAAGAGGAAGACGATTCCGGCCAAAGCGCTATTCCTATCATGTTCAAGGAAATACGTCATTGAAATAATATAATCTATTTTGACCGATGTGACGGTATTATTGATAT
The DNA here is from genome assembly GCA_905338385.1 of Darwinula stevensoni. Lineage (NCBI taxonomy): Eukaryota > Metazoa > Arthropoda > Ostracoda > Podocopida > Darwinulidae > Darwinula > Darwinula stevensoni. Next base: position 31,558 of record CAJPEV010000748.1, on the reverse strand, counting down.
CAATTCGGTCTGATGCTTTCGGGACTATCGGGAATGGTGTTCAGAGTTTTCCACAGTGGTCCACTTGCATGAAATTTTCGAGTAAAATTATGTCTACATTGAACCGATGTTAGGATTTAATGAGCCCACTGCAAAGTACTATGCGAAAAGCCTGAACTTTCATCATTTTGGTAGGAGTCCACATGCAATCCTCCTGGAGGAAACGAAACAGAGATGTTCTTCATTTGGTGTTCGCAATGCTCATTGCACAGCCACAATCCAAAGTTCTTTCAACATTAAAACAATGTTCTCCATCAACCTTCAACATTCTCGTATTCAGCCAACTTCCAATCGATGTTGAATTATTGGTAAATGCTACCTGGGAAAGTGGGGCGCAATTCTGTTCAACTGAATAAGGTTTCACCGTGACAAGCTTGTGTGGTACTAATACGGTTGCCAGTAACTGGCCTCATGGATGTGGCCAATGTGCGGGTATACAATGATATGCTAGACACGATCATGTCTTTTGGTTTCCCAGACCTTTCCCTTGTACGACTCAAGCACGGTAACAAACTCCAGAAATTCTCCAAGCGCGTCCTATCGGGCTGCCATGTAGGACATGCCTCGACATGTTTCGCTACCGGGGATGGTATTCAATTTTTTGTTGTATTCGTAAGGTGCATATTGAAGAAAGGTGACAGGAAATATGATGGGCCAGGGAGTGCGGCTGGTATGGCTTCACTGCCACGTGCTCCTACCTATTTCAATTTACCCAATCACCCTCTGAAGACTCTTCAATTCATCCGCAAATTCAGCCCATCAAAGGATAGGGAAGAAATTGGCTTGTTCATCGACGTGTGGCTTGATGCCCTGGCATAATGGGTTAACGAAGTACTGAAAGAAAGAGAACGGCTATTGAATAGCTTCGAGAGGCAGAAAAATAAAGGTGATACAACATGAAAAGTTATTTATATATTAAGCATTTGCACATTAACCCTGAGGGATCGTCTCTTTAACCACCCTTTCTACATCGGTGATGACATTCGACTTGTAGAAGAACGAGCGGTATAAACGAGGGGGTGACGCGTTGAACCCCTGCGCCCGCCGCTCCTTCAGTCGGGCAATTCAGTTTCTTTTATTTCGCACAATCACAGTAACCCAGAGCAGATTGCCGTTTCTAGCAAGAGGGAATTTTTGGGAGAGAAATAATTTATTTTTCAAGTTACTGCCAATAGTGTAGAAACAGTGTTCCCACTTCCTCTTGAAGAGCTTTTGGGAATGATGTTCCTACATGCCATTCTCGCACAAAAAAAAGTATGTGAACGCCGTCACTACTCTTCCCAAATAACTTTCATCACTACTCAGATGCTTTCACCTTTACCTAGATATGCAAAATTAGGCGTGCACCTAGATATTAAGGGTTGAAAGTACTGGAGGTATGATAATCTTGCAATTCATGGAATTTTAAATCTGAATTGCGGATTGGAGGATGGTAGCGACTTTTTTCAAAGGACGCTTGTGTGGAAGTTTATTTTCCATTCGGTAAAAAGGGATTCCGTTCGAATCCTGTTGGCAACTCTGCAATCCCTCACTCTCCAGATGACCGGATGTTTCGTCTCTGACTTGTCCACCGTGTGGATGACACTCAGGCCGTAGACCTACTAACCGAGACGATGTATTGACATCGCCATTATTACTCATAGTTCAACGCCATTCTTGTTCTGGGATCACAGGAAGGTTTCTTCTGCTCATTCATCTTATAAGTTAGCAAGTGGCGTTGATACCCCAAGATGGGCTTAGTCCTTGATGGGCCTAATTACTAGCTTACAAGTCTTTAAAACGGAGCCGCCCTCCACTTACCCCAAAATAATTAGCTCTAATTTGAGCTTAGTCTAGCATGGACTTCTTGTCAACTATGGTTTGTTTTTCTCAAGTAAACTAAAACTGAAAAGAAATAATTGAACCGGCCTCGTGAAATCTATTTTCAGCTTAGCTGATGTCCAATTAGCTGAAACGAAACCTGAGTTAAACGAAGTGTTCTCTGACCTCCCATTAGTTAACGTGGAAATAAACTGAAACACGCTGGCTGTTAACTGGGGGTTGATTTTGCTTGATGCCAGTTTCATTTTAATAAGATAAACCTTGTACATTTAAGTATTACCAGTAGTTTTAGTTTCACTGCACTTTAGCTTCAGTTTCGCTGTTTCACTCTAGTTCTAGTTCCAGTTCAGTTTCAGTTTGCCCTTATTAAACAGGGACATCAATAAGCTGATGTGAAACTGTGGTCTATATACAATTTTGCAGACTTCCATTTACTGGAGATAAACTGGAACTGTACTGAAATTAAACTGCGGCTGAAACTATAAATAAACTGAAGGATATGAAATTGCTGTAATCATCCACCTATAGTTGGATCATAGGCTGAATTAGGTCTGCTCAAAGGCAGACCATAAAAGGCACGACCAAGGAGTTGAGAGATCATGATGAAATTTGCTACACAAGCTCATACTAGCACACAATGAACTCAATTAGAGCTTCAAGGGTGTGGGATTAAAATTCATGGATAAAACTTGCCAAATGCCCAAGGAATGGGGGAAGAAGTTGGCATCATTGAAGGTGCCAGTTTTCTTCCCTCATTTTCTCAAGCCATATCACTGTTGGGCCACTGTTAAGAGTCTAACTAACTATGAGGCAGTGCCAATATGAGATCTTTGGAGGCAGTTTCAACAAGTTGTTAGGGTGTTTGATTGATGCAGGCTAATTGGGATGCATGTATCAGTTTCAGCATCAGACTGATGCAGGCATCAAGTAGATGCATGGTAAGCATCCCAATTTCCCTCCATGGATCCACCATAACATCTTGTTGAAATTGCCTCCAGAGATCTCATCTTGGCATTGCCTCATGACTCTCATGGCCCAACAATCACCTTTGTCCCCCAAAAGTCACCTTTCAATGTCACCAACTTCTTCCCCAATTCCTTGGGCATTTGGCAAGTTTTCTCTACATTGCCTCATCTCATGACCTCAAAACAATACTAGATTTTCTGATCTTTAGGAGATTCCCTGCCATGTTTCATGAGTAAAAGTCCTCTAGGCAGGGCCAACAAGAGGGAGGGGGGCATCAAGGACAATCTGCCCCAGGCCTTAGATATCAAGGGGGCCTTCAAAGGACCTCCAAGGGCCCTCAGATTTAGTTTCATCCTGGGCCTCTGAAAACCTCAGGGTGGCCCTGCTTCTAGGTGATCATTTTCAGCAATTAGTATGATCCCATAGATGCTATTGAAATTGGATTGTTTGGCAAGTTTTCTGAATGAACATTCATGCCATACCCTTGGAACTCTAATTGATTTCATCATATGCCAGCACAAGCTTATGTACCAAATTTCATCAAGACCTCTCTACTCCTTAGTCATGCTGCTTTTTTTGCTAATTAGTATATAATATATTTTTTCATAGTACTTGAATAAAACTGGAATCCCAGCAATGATTTTGTGAAAATCCTTTTCTCTTTTTCAGTTTGCTTAAGAAACTTGTCCTTGGGCTTTGTCAATACCTACATAGTGTTCTTAACCTTAGTTGATGTTGGAAAGAGATGGAACATGTCCTAGATGAGGTCTTATGATCCAGATTATCATTGGTGGACCTAGTAGTACTGATAAGTTCATAAACAACTGTTGTTACTGGACATACTTGCTTTTCAGTTTTTCCCAGGGGAGTATGCATTAAATCCAGGTATGACTGAAAACTTGTCTGGAGGGAAGGAAAGGCTACTGGATGCTGTACAGCATAATGCTTCCAGTGGGACAGTTGCACCTTGTTTTGATGGCATAAGTTCTGACCTATTGAGTCACTCTAATGATGGTTCTCTGATGACAGTCAAGAAAACAGAACCCAAAGAATATGCCATCCTGGAACAGGTGATCCCCAAGCAGTTGCTGCGATGGGCCAAAGACCGGTGCAAGCAAGGTTTGTTTCTTCTGCATTTAATTTTAAAATCCCATTTAATGACTTATACTGACAATTTGCAAGACCAATGCACAAGGAGCTCATGTTGCTCTTCACCAATATTTAATTGGCTTAGCATGAGCTCATAGTAGTCTAATGTTACACAAAATTGTTTACATCTTTCTATGAGCTGCTTTGAATAGTGATGAGGGCAAAAAGTAAAATTGAGCATAAAAGGAAGATTGCTACCACTTATCAACATTGAAAGGAATTTGTTGCATTGGGAGAACTCCATTTCATTATTGGGCTTTGTTTTGTCAGTTGGGAGGAGACAGTTCAGAAAGACTCAACTCCTCCAACTTGCCATAGCCTATATTCGAGCCTTGGAGAGGGCAATCCAGAAATATTTGCAGTGCCCATCTAGCATCATACCTGGCAAGTACTTGTATTTCATTGAGTTCATTCTTCAAGGAATGGCTCAGAATGAAGCTGTGATGTTAAGTTGTCTTCTGTCACAGATTTGAGAGGAGTGAAAGGAGTTGTGAGGATTGAGAAACCAGTGCCAATACGAAGCTTTGCCATCAATTTGTCTGATTGTTCAAAATCATCATTTGCTCCTCCTCAAGTACATTGGTGGGAAAGAGAAGTCTCCCAAGAAGTACAGGAGATCTCTGATCAGCTGGAGCATGTGATTATTTCAGGAAAGAGATTATGTGAGGATCACAAACCTGGTCCTTTTTTTTCTCCATTCAAGAAGCACTGCCCCTCTCGTGAGCCATCCCCTGAAGTTTCTGAAGAGTTTCTTCGAGACTACAATTGGTTGGAAGCCAATAACTGGCCAGAACTGGGGTTGGGTATCCTTCCTCTTTTTCCATCCCAGCTGGACAGTGTTGAAACAAGGAGTTTCCCACAAGAGGAATGCAGTCTTCCACCAAATCCATCTCCTGATATTGGCAGTTTCACATATGAAATAGAAGGAAATGAAGAAGGGGCATGGTTTCACCCATGGTATGTGATAGATGATGGATCAGGGTATGTTCGAGTGCCAGTAGAAACATGGAGGGCCATGCTCACCCTGATTGAATCTCATTTTGATCTGTATGGCAATGGCTCCCACCAGTACTATCCTAGTTGCCATGCTTGTGATCCCACTGTTGGAATAAAGTGAGGTCAGTCTTAAGGGATAGAATATTTGTCTCATTCACCTCCTTTAAGGAAAAAGGAATGAGGGAGTTTGAATGCATTACGAGGTATCCCAATTGCCATGCCTTGCAATGTGCATATTTCTAGGATCTCCATGAATGAAATTCCTCACCCTAAAGTGGTTTCCTGAGTTCACATCCCTCCATAAGAGCATTGGTGCTACTGGTGTTTTTACTGTCAGGATATCCATGGAATACCAACTCACTTTTGTAAGACTGGAGGAAACACGAGTCTGCTGGTGTCTGTAGGCCCCAAGGAAAAAATTATTTACATTAACCCTTCCTTGCTGTCAGGGGTCTTTCTTGACCCCATGGGATGAAAACTCCTAAAATCATCATGATTGATGTATTGTGTAACCCAAATCAATACAGGATATTTCATGGTTCACTGGGATATTTTTTATTTGGATTCATTGTGCCCATAAATGATAATCACCATTTCTGACTCTTGCTGTTGCCATGAATCTAGTCCAATGCAGTTAGAAGCAGAATGGGGTCAAAAAAGACCCCAGACAGCCTTCATGTTATATTTGAGCCTACAGCAAGGGTTAAAAGGGTGTGTGAACTCACCACAGAAGCAGTGTAACCACAACAGAGCCCCAGACAGACCTGTGATAAGATTTTGAAGATGGCAGAGGAGATTGCATTCTGAAGCATTTATCCATAGAAACGAGGACAGATACCATGTGAGTGGCATGGAGGACCACCATAGACAGTTGATACTGATGCTGAATGCTGGTGTCAGTAGAAGGAAGTGACATGCAGTAGCATCACATGCCATAACACAGATATGCATGGACTAGCACCTTCTTAATAGTGTGAGCCTCTACTTCCTTTTCTCTCCTGTTTGTCCAACTGATGCAGTTGCTGAATTATACTCTATGAAAAGTTCTTCCTTGTCTTTAATCAAAAGGCAAATCACAACTTGACTAGATCTTGTTTCTGATAATTACCAGCATGTCCATATCATTCTATCAGACTTAGAGCCAGATGTTTAATGGACTACTATCATATATAACTCAGAAGTTGGAATGAACATGTATTTCCTGTAAGATGATAAATTATCCCACAAAGGTCTTTGTCATGAGAAATTCAAGATATATTCTAGTCAAAAACACTAACTCAAGTTCCTGAGTAAATAATGCTAAAATATAAGCCTTCCTAGGCAGCAGGCCTACTGTAGAAGCAAAATGCTCTGAAAGTAAGGCATCGAGTCTCTTGGAAGGCAATTTGAACCAACAAGATAGATTCTGGACACAATCCAAGTGGCGTGTAGACTTTAGTCATCTGTGAAGTATGGCAATTTCACATATGGTGAACCTATTCCATTTTTTTGTTAGACATTTTTGTAATTCTGCAATTTGTATATATTTGTGATTGACTCATCAATTTAATGGAGAAAAGGTACATTTATGTTTTAACATGAACACCAATTTCTGTGGTAGCACTCTTTGATTCCCTTACCCTTGGAATCATTTGTGTGTAGTCCTTTTTCATTGCAGTACAATCAATTTGTCATGCATTTCCTTCACTCTATTTTGAAAATGCAAAGGCTAAAATTGATCTGAAACCTCTTGTCAAGTACAACAGGTCTAGAAAAAACAAACTTGAATAAACATACAGGTACCAGTAACATTACCAGTGAATTAGAAAATTTACTGGTTCCTCTCCCAGTACTCCCAACACTGGATCTAGATCAATTACAAGTCAAGCATAAGCATGCTCATATTGTTACTCATGCTGTCAATAAAGACACACAAGAAAAATTTCAAGAATGAGAACAGAACCAGAAGGATTTAATAATCAGATCAAAACAAAGATGGAGGAGTGAAAAAAAAAAGGAGTCAATGAGATCACTTGTCACATCTTGTTATGAAGTGGGAGAATCCAAATCAAAGACCCATAGGACATTGATTCCTGAGAGACTGAGGTCAACCCGGCCCAGCATCCCTCCTTCCTTGTGCTTCACATGATAGAGAAACAGCAGGAGGACGTAGAAGAGGTTGTTACGGCCCTGCAAAATCAAATCATGACAGCATAATGGGGTTCCTAGATGAGAATGCTTTAGCTCTGAATGGAATTTGCTCATAAGTGTCACCTTAGCAGGCTCAAAGGTGTCATTCCCATAGAGGAATTTGAAGTGTGGTGGATTGACTTGAGTCTGGTAAATGATTGGCATGTCTTTGCTAATGGGTTTGGATGGGCTCTTGACAAAGTACTGATTTGAAAACACTTTTCCATCAGCAAAGATAGGAAATGGAGGTAGGTGACAGTCAAAATATGTTGCGAATGCATGCATCACCAGCTGCAAAATAAATTCATCACTTGAGATGCCCTTCCTCTGTAGCTGTATGTGGAACAGAAATGAAAGACCTGGATAAACTCACAGCAGTGTCTGTCGGAAGATGGTCTGCCCAAGGTTTCCCATCATAACTACCACCAGAGTCCCACCGGTATTCACTCAAACATCCTCCCCGACCAAGTTCTACCATAAGAAAATGTTTTTTTTACCATAAGTCATGATCACACTGCTGTCAATGACAATGTAGACCATGGGTCTACTTCACCTCATATTGAACTTTTAAGGAGAGTGCTTCTGACCCAGTGCCAAACTACTCTTGGCCTCAAAGAATCAACCACTAAGTCATATAAGTGCTCAAGGTCAGCGGGAGGCCAATTGAAGGACAAGGAAATGACAGACCTCGAATTCGCATGACAACATATTCCTGATTGGGATGGACCTCCAAGTATGGGACAAGGACAGCAAGAGAAGGCAGGTGAGCTGAACGAGACAGTGCCAGATTTTTCAGCTGGGACAAACCAACTTGCCCAAGTTGGGCGTCACTATGTCCCAAGCTTATCAGTGCTTTGTTCACAGAATCCATCTCTGTCACCAGTCGGCTGAAGATTGTTTTGGATAGCCACTGAAACATCAACAAAGGATTATTTTTCTTTTTTTGTAAGCACCTTGAAGTAGGTGGATTTTAAATGTGAATTCATTACCTTCCTGATGTTTTCAGTCCAAGCATAAACAGTGAATGAGGAAACCCCAAGGCGTCTCCACACTTCTGCACTTGACCCAGAGCTGAGAGGAGATGAGTGCTCAGCAGATGATCCACCCATGCTTCCACCTGTCCCTCCACCACTTGTTCCCCCAGTCCCTGATGGGGACATTGCTGTCCCCAGCTGATAAGCATACTTTTTCAACAGGCAGGTATAGTCCATGGCTGCTGAGAGCATGCTGCGATTCATTGATGCTCCAGAACTGTTCATGCTCTCACTGAAACCTGATCAAGAAAAAAGTGCTTAAGAGTTATGAAACAAATTTCAACAATAGATGTTATGCTATAAATGATTCTTGATAATTTATTACTGAGGTTTTTCCGCTTTTCCTCATCATGAGCTTTCAGAAAGAAATCCAGTTCATCCTGAGTGGTCATTGGCTTTTCACCACTCGATGATAGGAATGATGAGCTCACCAACTTCTCCCATGATTCCTGTCGATCCTCCACACAAAACATAGAAATAATTTACTCCTCTATTCTACCAGCTTTGACCCACAATTGTAACAATCAGTGCAGAGCATTACTTGGCCACGATATGGTGTCCCAAGTTGTGAAATGGAAGAGCCTCTATGGTAAGACCAAGATGAGGTTGTGATTGAGCCACCAACAGGGGAGGCCTCATAGAAGCTTTGGGAAACATTCAATGGTGATCCTATATGGGGAGAAAAGAAAAGCTATGGCTTTCAAGGTGTCTTTCAAGAAAGTCTTCTTATTTGGAAGTCAAATATGAACTCGATGAGACCTGAAGAGGACATCCAAGAGACATGAGACATATTCATGGGTGTAATGCTGAGAAGAGAAGGGGTGGAAGGAGATGCAGGTGATCCTAATTTGACTGGCGTTGATGTAGACCCCTGTATGCACTGAAAACCAATATCTGCAGCATGAAAGTGTAAAAAAAAAATCAAATTTCATCCTCACATCATCCATTGCCATGGTGCTGCTTACTCACCATCATCTGCAATACCCAGGAGTTTCTTTTGTTCAGGGCTGATTTGGATCACCTGTGGCCAAAGACGTGGTTTGAGGAAAAATAAAAGATTAGCAGCTGCTGAAAAAAATAAAACCAATGCAATTGCTCTCTCAAATTGAACCAAGAGAGATGGTTCCCATTCCAGGTACAAGCAGATGCATGATTCCAGGGACAGCCTAGAATGACAATGGGAATGGTAATGATAAATTAATATTCGCATGTTGAAATGCTACAGAAATGTTTAATGCACTAACACATCCAAGTAGATGAAAAAACCAAGGATGGCATTGATGAAAACCCATTTCAGAAGACGTCTAGATTCATTGAGCTTCCGCCTCTGTTCCATCCATTGAGTCACCACTCTGTTCTTCTCCATTGCACAGGGTGTCAATGATTACAACAAATGAATGCAGTCTTCATCATCCTCCTTGTCTACACTAAGGAAAGATTGGCATAAAAATCAAACTGACAAAGGAAAAGGTCACAAGAAAAAATTGCAAGGATCTCTAAAAGCAGTTTTTGCTACCCTTTGATGAACCAAGCTCCTAGAAAGAAAATATTAAACAGATTGTGTGAATTTATTCAAGCCTGTCAGCAAGATCCAATGACAGGCTCTGAGGCCTGCCTGTGAGCATTGGGCTCTACCTGGAAGGAGTTGCTGGTATCATGATTTTTCAAAGTAACACAATGACAATATTAAAAAGTGTACATCTGAAAACACCTGTCCATATGTTGGTGGGATGTTTCGTACAGAGTGGGCCACAAAAAATGGAAAAATTTTGCACTTTTATAAAATCTATTAGAGATAGAAAACATGTGACAAGTTTTGTCAAAAAAGAAATCAAATAGTTATTTCTTACAGATACTAGAGATCAATGGAGCAATTCGCTACAGAGCAGCATAGTTTAACCTGTGACAACTACATTGAAACCAAGTTACCAAAACTGGTGCAAAGAGCCTTTCATCGATGTACTTGGCTATAAAGTAATAATAGCTCTGGTGAAGAAATTCAGAACCACAAGCTAAGTGCAAAATGCCAATAGAGGTCATTCAGGACCAAATAAGTATTCAAGAAAAAAGCTAAGCCAGTTGCTGAACTGAAGGACTTCAACATCCAAACTGTTGCAAGTATAAAAAATAAATACTCCAGAAAGCTTTGCCTCCAACGTTGTTGGAGACCATTCCCTTATTGAGGGGATGGTCTCCAAGACAATTCAGATATTGATAATAAAAAAAAGAAGCTAACCTGCTCATCTAATATAGATCTTGGAGGTCATCGTCACTCATTCAATTCACAGTTTCTTCATCTCAAACCCCGACCCCTTCAATTCAGGATCTCTGTTTTGTAGTGTCATTGAGCAATACAAGATGTCTCTTCCAGATGATCATGATCAATCAACAGCTACAGTTGCTCGGTATCGGATTGGCAAAAAGGTGAGATGGAAGTTAACTCTTATGAACAGCATGCTTTTAAACTTTCTTTTCAAAAGGAACAGCTTCCACCATGACCAACCACCAAGCAGATAGTTATGGAAGGAGTAAGCTTAAAACTCATTTTAAGAACCAGCCCAGTGTCTTTCTTACTCTTACTCAAAAACTCATGCAGGCAGAGGAAAGGACAACATGACAGGAAAACCTCACCACATGGAGTCACTTTCAATTGCTGCTCATTTATTTGGAAGATTGAAATGTGCTGCGACTGCAATGGAAAATGACTCACAGAGTAAAGAGGTTTACCTGCATGCAAAAACATTGAATAAAAATAATTTCATTAACCAGTTACAGCACCCATTCCTTCTACAATAGAACTCTGAAGAAATAAAGAAACCTCTGGAAGAAAGCAACAGTGTGTCATAGTGGATTTTGCATGTTATAGATATAAACTTGCTGCAAACACAATGTCCCTCTTCAGCAGTCGAATTCCTTCAGCAAACTTATTTTCAAGCTCAACATTCCCAATGGCTTTTGCAGCCTGACACATCTGCCGAAGAAGTTCTTCAAGGCGTCGCATGCAGCGAATGATGCCACCTTCAAAGATGGTTGTGATTGTGAGAACGTGTGCAAATGAGGCACCCCGACACCAGGCTAAAACTGGCTGAAGCAAGTATGGCTTCAATCTGTCGACATACAACTCTTCATCAATGTCTAAATGAGCATCTTTGGCAACTCGAGCAATTCGACGGGCCAGGTCCTGCATCTCCTTCATTTGACCCATTATCTCCTCAGGAATGACAGGGGCATCCAGAGATTTCTCATCACAGACAAGGCAGCTGAGAAGGGCCACAATTTGTGCTGCTTCCATCTCATTAAACATTCCATTGAAGATCATCTCTGTGAGCAACAACTCATCCCCACAGCTTAACTCACATGCCACACGACCTTTGACTTCAATCACATCAGAACTGGTGCAATACTTGAGGCGTCGAAGGACCCGCTTCCTGCACTTGAGTTCGTCCAGCTGAATAACGGACAGAGTTTTCCTGAGTTCTGATTTTGCAGCCTGGAGATCAACCTTGGCCCGCTGTTTCTCTTTATACAAAGACAAGAGTTCCTTCAATTTTGGCTCTGTATGCAAATGATGCTTCTGAAGGCGTGCTTGAAGATCTTTCATTTGTACTACTAAAGTCTTCAGTCCTTCATCTTTAATGCCCATGTCATCAATGGGATCCAATAGAGGGAGCCCACTAGGGAACCGCTTTTGGACTTCTTCAATGGTCTTCAAAACACTCATCTTGCTGTCTGGAGCTCTCAGATCCTTGGGAATGAAGACACGAACCGAAGAGACCTCAGTAATGAGACTCAGTGGCATGCCAAGAATATGTGCAGCAGGGAGCTTCCCTTTTGGTGTAGGGGTGACCATATCCCATCTTGGTTCTTTCTGGGTATCCTTTGACACACGAAGCACTACCATGACAGAATAAGAAGGGTTGGCCTTATCAGTTGCATCAACTGATTTTTTGAAGTCTACCACCACCCCCCAACCAAAATCTTTCTCCTTGTTCACAATGTGAACCATTCTACCAGCCTGGAGGAATGGGACAAGATATTTGGGTTTGGTGATGTACTCATGGAAATTGTTCATCAGTGACCTCAGGGTATCCTCCATCTGGTGATAGCTAGAAACATGATTTTCATCTGGTACTGTGATAGAATTGTAACAAGCCTCAAGCTTCTTCACTTGCAGCTTCAGGTCTGGAATGGCTTGATAATGCTGAAACTGATAGAAACTGCGCTCCAACACATATTCAGGATTGATCTCTTCAACACGCAGGAGATTCAGCACCATGTTGTAGGTGATTCGAAATGATGAATTCAGTTCATCTGCCTGGCCCTGCAGAAGATTCCGAGCAATGGCAGGAGACATGCTGGCATCAATCATGAGGATGACAATGCCCTTCTCGTCCAAGCCACGTCGACCTGCACGTCCTGACATCTGAATGTATTCACCAGATGACAGCCAGCGGTAATCCTTTCCATCAAACTTTCGAGCAGAAGTAAACACTACTGTTCGTGCAGGCATGTTTAATCCCATTGCAAAGGTCTCAGTTGCAAAAAGAGCCTTGATGAGTCCCTCAGAAAAAAGGATTTCAATGGTTTCTTTCAGAATAGGAAGGAGTCCACCATGATGAATTCCAATCCCCCTCTGCAACAGAGGTAAAACACTTGTCACCTGAGGCAGTTTTCTATCTTCCTCACTAAGGATGTCCATGGCATTCTTGAACACCTCCCCCACCAACTTCTTTTCCTGTGAACTGTTGAAGTCCAACTTTGCCATGTTTAGAGCATACAGTTCACAGTCCCGCTTACTGAAGCTGAATACGATGACTGGGGCCATGTTTCGCTCTAGAACCATCTTCACAATCTTGTAGCAATTTGAATCTTCCTTGAGACCCCCTTTACGTCCCTTGTTAGCAGCATCACCCTTAGATGCATCACCAGCATTCTGCAATACTCCCATGATACGACTGAAATTCTCTTCTCTGAACTGGCCCTTCTCATCAACAACAAGATGGATCCCATCACCCCCACAGGGAAAAGCATAATGCTGAAGGGGAACAGGCCTGTAATCAGTATAGACTACATGACAAGGCTGCTTATGCAGGTGGCAGATCCAGTGAGCAAACTGCATGGCATTTGGGATGGTGGCAGAAAGAAAGACAAATCGTGCACTATCAGGCAAGAGAATGATGGTCTCTTCCCATACGTAACCTCGTTCCTTGTCTCTCATGTAGTGAATCTCATCAAAGATCACCCAACCAACTTCCCGAACCACTTCAGAACCACGGTATAACATACTCCTCAAAATCTCTGTGGTCATGATGAGGCATCCTGCATTGGGGTGAATGGTCACGTCTCCTGTCATCAGTCCCACATCCTGAAATTCTTCATAAAACTCTCTGTATTTCTGGTTGCTCAATGCCTTGATGGGTGTGGTGTAGATGACTCGCTGTTTCTGACGAAGAGCCAAGGCAACTGCATATTCAGCCACAACAGTCTTCCCAGCAGATGTGTGTGCAGAAACAAGCACACTCTGATTGTTCTCAAGGCATAAAATTGCCTCCTTCTGAAAGGGGTCCAAAACAAACTTGTACTCTTTGACTAAGCCATGGCTTGGTTTCTTGAGTGGAACAGGGCCAGTTCCATTCAAGACAGCTACCTCGTGAACACAGCCTTCCCCAGAGTCATATACATGTCGTTCTGTCCCTTCGGCCAAGTTTTCATCAGGGAAAGTTTCTGATTCTTGTTCCTCAATGGCTCCATCTTCATCTGGTATGACCTCTTCCAGGACATTCACACTAACCTAGGATCAAACAAATCTCAGCTTTATATGAATACCATTGCCATAGCAAAGGTTATGATTGATTACCTTTACACTTGTCAAACTGTACATGAACAAAAGAACCAGCCAGCACTGTATGAAGAGAGAATTGATTGGTGGCAGCTCCTGATCTTTAGCGGCAGTAGGTCATCAATGAAGACAGGGTAGGCCTGGGTCTACCATACCACCATTGACAATCAGTTGATCAGTTGCTAGCCATATACTGAAGAACTACTAGGGTGTTGTGTGCCACTATTGGCATTTGTTGACCAACAATGAACTATGACAGAATTTTTGTATGCATCTGTGCATGCTGTCCTACATAAAGAACATCAGGCATATCTGGGCTAAGATATAGCAACAATATTGGTATCAGTTATTGGAGCAATCATCAATGGAATACCATGTATAAGCAAAACATGATGCTGCTGCAGTCTTAGTGTAAATATTGCCATATTAAATTTATGTTGTTCAGTTTACTAAGTTTTAATATTGGTTACGTTCAATTCCAATTCGATTTTATCTGCAGTTATCAGGAGTCCTAAACTGAAAATGAACTATAGTTTCAGAATAATTTCTAAAACTTCTGTCAAGTGGAAATAAATGGGAATTACATTGAAAACATAGGTAATCTGCATCTGTGCTTAGGATACCTTGTAACACATAAGAAATTCAACCCCAGCTTAAAACCTGGCTGTTTTGTTTTAAAACTATGCTTTGAAAATGGGAGTCCTGAAGGTACAATTCATTTAACTCTTGTTAAGTTCCAGTTTAGTCAGTTTCAACATGCTAACAAGAAGTAGAATGAGAGCAATTCAACCCCTTAAATGGCAAGCTCCAGAAATTCTCAGATTGGTGCAACTTCTTGTTTCCAAGAGAGTCATGTGGAAATTAGCTCCAACGCTCTTCAACAGTTGTCTTCTTCCATGAGTGACTCCACATTTTTCAAAGCAGATTTTGAAGTATAGGTAATGATAGTTAAATTAGGATGTTAATACTTAAGGGCAAGCAAGGAAAAACTACCAGTGAAGGGGTTAATGATGAAGTAGTTTCAGTTACCTAGATCATTGGTTCTCAACCTTTTCGATCCTGTGGCCCATCTTAACAACTACGAAGTGATCTGCGGCCCACTAAAGACTTAAAAGCCATATATTTATTGTTTGACAAACTGTTAATTCCTATTTCTAGATTTACGGATACTTGTCATGACCCACCCACAGCACCTCCGCAGCCCACCGGTTGAGAACCACTGACCTAGATGCCAAATGAACTAAAAAAGTGACTTCACAAGGCCAGTTTAGTTATTATTTTCTGATATAAATTGAAACTGAACAGATGCATGAAATCACAGAAAGCATGAGGGTTGATAATGCAATCATATTGTGCAGTAATTTTTTATGCTTGCCTGTTAATTTATTCAAGATCTGTCATCTCCTTGCTTATAGGGATAGAAGCAAGCAGAGATCCAACATTTGTTAAACCAAAGCCCTCGTAAAAATACCTATGTTAAAACATCAAGGTAGTCAACACCTATTAGGCTATGCCTTATCCAAACCAAGTCCACCAATTGTGGCATTGACATTATGATACCCTACAGATAACTCCTGAGGCAATGATCTGATGGAAGATCACATTAGGCAATATAAATTTTCTTGAAATGATATGAGGGCAGGGCTTATAGGAATACAAATAAAGCTACCCAGAGCATACCTCATCCTGCAAAGGAGCAGCACCCAAAGATATGATTGGCCCAACAACAGGTGATTCAGTCTCTGAATCTTCATCAAATTTTTTTCTCTTTGGTTCACTTGGTCCTCCATCAACATCAAATGCAGCAAAAAGGTCTGCACTCCCAAAATCAGCCATTCATCTAAGACTGTCCAGGCTGGAACGAGACCTAAGTGTGCCTC
This sequence comes from Darwinula stevensoni, assembly GCA_905338385.1. NCBI lineage: Eukaryota > Metazoa > Arthropoda > Ostracoda > Podocopida > Darwinulidae > Darwinula > Darwinula stevensoni. Next base: position 15,665 of record CAJPEV010000748.1, on the reverse strand, counting down.
TTGCAATCTGGAGTCATAAGCAGAAGGTAAGCATGTAAGCAGACATATGATATGTTAGACCTATAGAACTAAAACATTTAGAAAGAGAAGCATCCTAGCCCTAGTGGCCTCAGTTCATTCAGAGCTAGAGAATGAAAATTCATTTATGTAGGGGTGTGTTGCCTTCTCTGGGTAAGGTGTTGTTTTGTTCCTCTGAATTAGAGGTTCCAGAGTTCCTGCTACTTCTCTGAATTTAAGAATGTCAAAGTAACATCCATGATCCTTTTAATTACAAAAGGTTTTTAAAGGGTAGGTTGTGACCCAATGGACACTGAAAGGTTCAATGCAAATGAAAAAAAAAGGTTGGGAACCACTGTTTTAACCCATGCAGAGTGTATGCACATCCTGGACATGTAACAAGGTGCTTTACATGAGTCAGTTGAGTTGCTGAATGCCTCCTGAGGCATCTTTCAACAGGTGCAGTCGTCATTAAAAACCTGAATAAATAATTGAATTTCCCTATTCAGGGGCAAAGAACATTGACAGGTCTGAAGAAAAAAAAAATAATCCACCTTAACCAAATGAAAGGAGAAAGAAACTTGGGGGAAAAGAGTTTGATCTTCAACACACACCAAAGCACTGATATAAAATACAAGCCACAAATCTGCATGAAATTCAAATAGCAGTACAGAATATCCCTAAACTAAAACCAACATGAAAAATACTGCCTGTTATACACCTGTCATAGAATATTGATGTACAAGGAAGATCTTTGACTGTAATGTACATGGTTAAATCAATTAATAACTTGGCCACTTCCAAATGAAGTCATTTACATTCATTATGGCAGGGCATCCCAACCTGTGGGTCACAACCCCATTAGGAGTTGCCAAAATCATATTTGGGGTTGTGAACTGGCAACAAAATTCCAAGTTATGTTTTTCTTTGTGATTTTAGTGCATAGGTGGGAGAAGCCCTTCGAACTTTAGCCAGTGCTTGGGATCCTGAGTGGTATGATCACTATTTTTGGGGTCCCACGTGAAAAAGGTTAGGAAGCCCTGCACTATGACAAGGTTTCCCCAGAGGAAATTCTTGAAGTTGATAAGCCATGCAATGCAATCTCATGTGCAATCTCAATAATGAGAGGTGAGTTAGAAGAAATGTACAGATTCATGCTTGGAAGGGGGAAAGGGGAGATTCATAGGGGCCAGGGCCAGGCCCAGGCATGTGAGGACTGCTCAGATTCTTGGTGATTATAAGGCACTTTTGATTGAAAGCAGATTCCAGACGAAGTCAAGAAAAAACTTACTAAATTGGGACTGGGTTTGGGACCTGGGGCAACCCATTTTCAGAAATTATTTAAACTTCTCAAAAAATGGTTTTGCTGTCATAGCAATAAAAAGAGGTGGCAAATTTAATTATTCAAGTTAAAGGTAATTTAATGCTTTCATATGACAAACATTTAATTTTATTACCAGGATTTAAAAAGTTTTGAATTTTTTAAGCAGTGAGGACAAGTCTGGAAGCTAAAAATCAACATGACCATCCCCTCATTTTTCCAATGTGAAAGATGCACTGATGCATGTTTTACTGAGTTAAGTTTTTCCTTTCTTTGAGATAAAGAAGAAAGCAGTTTCTGCTCTTTCTAAGGCCTTCTGTCACAGAATTCAAACATTTTGAAAGTTTTGCCCATATGATGATGCTGACTCATCATGACAATAGGATCATGAGGTTTGTCTTATGGATTCTATGTAAGATCATTAGCAAGGTTAGAATTCTGTCAAGGGTAACTCAGATAAAATATTTGTATATCGAAAACTATGTATTACATGCATAATTATATTCATTAACACGTTGACGACCAGCCTATTTTTGCTTGTCCGCCGCGTGGGACCACGTGAAATCATAATCTTCTGGAACGTTCTCAACAGTTCCATTCATCGAAAAAAAATATGCATCCTGGCATCAGGACGCATTGTCGCCAACGTGTTAAACTGAGATCATATCCAGATTATATCCAGTTGACTGCACTCTCTGAGTTCTACTGAAAAACTCAGAAGAATGAATGCAGCATTGACTGCAGTTTATATGGAATGCACAGTGAGAGGTCAATGGGTATAACAAACAGTACAATCAAAACTAGCTTGTTAAACCTAAGTCAATCTTAAGAATAAGAAAGCCAAATTTTTTTACTTGCTAAATCAACTTCTAACATTGTTACAGAATAGCCATGAGTTCACAAGATTTGTGTAACAAATCCAGGTGTGCAAAAGTTGACATGAATTTACATTTTCTTTTTCTTTGCCATTTTCAACTTATTCACCTTTTTGCCTGGTCTTCTGCAATTGCTTTCCCTAATTATTTCTAACACATCTGCAGGGTATCATGTTCTTTCGTACGAACCTGGATGGGGACTCAGCAAGGGCTATTGTACGTCTTGTGAACACCATGTACAAGGGTGGAGGCCTAAAATATATTTGCCAGCTTTGATTCAGACAACTTAGACAGCTTGCCAATTTCTCAAGGGAAGTGCCATATTGAAGCTATGAAACTAGCTTTTTGCCCACATTTTAACAGTTTCGATTGTTGGGCAGCTGACTTCACAAGCAAGTAATGCTACATATTTTATGCCTACCTTGATACAAACCACATTCCTAAAAATGTTAATTAACAAAACTGCTTGCCACTGGCATGGATGAGGCAGTCACAATGGGGGAGGGGGGCACTCGGAGGGACTTATGTAATTGCGAAAAGCTGTTTCTGCTATGGAGTCTTGGAGTCATGTACCACTTTCAAATTGAATTGACCATTCAAATTGACCCCTAAAGCATTTCCATTGATTTCAGGTAGTGATGCCATCCAATAGGGTGGTTTTTTGATCATGGGATAAAGCCATGACTAGAGAAGAAAAAAGGTATTGAGTGCATTTTGGCATATGGGAATTTATTGCATAATTTTGCCAGGGGACCATATGCTTTCATTGATAAAAGTTGTTCTGCCACCAAGGAGAGATAGGCAAACTTCAGCAGGAGCAGGAAGGGATAGTGAGGAAAATTTGAGTGAGAGCTTCCTCAATACAAATGCATGGAAATACCAAGAAAACAGACAGACAAGGGATTACAACAAGTGGTTCATGTCATCCGCTTAAGAAACATACAGGGAAGGGAGAGTGGCAATATGTTCATGTTGCCATATAATAGGTGTACACACAGCCTTATGTAAAGTGTACACATAGGCATACAGTGGGTGTTCACATAATGAACTCAGGGTGTACATGGGTGTTCACAAGACATACAATAGCCTCTGAGTTTAGTTGCCAATAAACTTGATCTACCTTATTTCAGATTGAATTCGTACCCTCCCTTGGTAATGAAGAATAGAGTCACTACTTGCAGTCAATTCAAGCAGACCTATCAGGGAATAAAAATTCAACCTAAATACATGGTGGACCTTTTTTTTTCCATAAGTGAGAAAAATCTTGAAAAATGACAATTTTTTATGATAATGTAATAAAACTGTGTGTTTCTTCAAACTAATAGTCACTGGATTTCTTAGCATCAGCTAATGCAAGGCATATGAGTGTGAGGAGGACATGTCAATCAAGTTAATACACCAGGGTTTCTTCTGATGCTAGTATAGAAATAAATCAGACTTAACTTTGAAAGTAATGCTGACCCCATCTGGGCTTGGTTTACTATACTGACAAAAGTACGTGAACAAAGGGACATTTCCATTCTCTTGTGAACGCCTAGGCCTCCGAAGGCTTTGACACGTAACGTTAACTCGCTTTGTACACGCTTTGCTCTACTTGGTCTCCTCTACCACCAAGACTCCAAACTAAGGCTCAAGAACAAAAAATCGAGGCCTGCTTTGATTTTTGCTCTAATTGCTACGATTTTGGGAGGAATGTTCGACATGAAGCATTCCCGATCACTTAGCACAAAGGTTCACCGTGATCTCATTCCCTTGTCACGTTGCACCGAATGCCGCCACGCGCTGCGCGTTGACATGTCTACGCAGGGATCTCCGATCTTGTTTTTCATATGGTGCCCACTGTTCAGTGCCTCGTGGTTTTTTCATGTTTTGCTTAAAATGCTCTATCTTACATTTAAAACTTACCTCAAGGTAATTTACTTTGCAAAGTGTTTTTCGATTGAGTCAGAAAATTTTTCGCTTGACTTGGACACGTGCAGGGAACGTTCCTCATGCGTAGGAGTCAAATGAGAACCATCTCTTGGATTTCCTAGAAGGAAACGCGCTCATTCGGGACTCTCAACACGGCTTTAGGAGGCGTCGAAATTGTCTCACCAATTTGCTCGAATTCTACGACTGGGCAACGGAAGAGAGGGATAAAGGAAATCCCGTGGACATCGTCTATTTAGATTTCGCGAAAGCTTTCGATACCGTTCCTCACAAGAGGTTGCGGGTTAAACTGGAGGCGCACGGGATCCAGGGTAGGACGAGTGAGTGGATCAGTAGCTGGTTGGCAGGACGAGAGCAACGGGTGATGATAAATGGGGAAGCGTCGGAGGAGGT
>CAJPEV010000748.1:0-10762 GCA_905338385.1 Darwinula stevensoni | reverse complement strand
AAAAAAAAAAAAAAAAAATACAAAAATATACAGCTTTAAGAGGGTTAGGCCTACCCTAAAATTAAGGAACGCTCGACCTCGACACGTGATATCGAAATGGGCGAAATCGCCTCTTGATATCACTAACTCTCCTGACTCCTGACTCCTGAGAAGTAAAATGAAAAAAAGTCAGACTAAAGCGAACACTATATAGGACGGATTTACCTAGCTCCGCTTAAACCTGGTCGATCTGCCTCTCAAAAGGGCATAGGCCAAGACAGGTTATACAGTAATCCCTCGCCAACCGCGGGGGTTACGTACCTGAAAATCACCGCGGTTGGAAAAACCCATGGCTTATGGGAAATAGGGGGTTTGGGGAACCCACTTTCAAGAATACAGTGTGGGCACTAAGTGACTGAACACGTTTAAATTCGAATAGAAATAAAACGGTTCAATGGATCTAGGAGCGATTTTTATTTTTTGGAAGTACATTTACAAGAAAAAAAAAGACGGCAAAAAACTTCACTTCAGGTGTTCAATATGTCCGCCGTCTTGGTCGATGCAAATTTTAAGTCTATTCAGCGCATTGCGACATGCTCGGAAAAATACGAGGGGTGGTTAAAAAGTTCTGCACTTCCAGTTGCAATACACCATTCTTACTCTTATCATGGGAAGACAGATGTCTTTGATGGCGACTGGCAAAATTTCATCTTATTTGTTGATGAAGGACAGCTTCTATGAATTTTTTTCAATGTGCTACCAAAGGGTCTGCTGAAGGGGTATTAAAATTGAAACGAATGCTGCGAGGAATTTCCTAACCTTTATGGAGCCGACCGAACTGCAGATCTTTCAGAGACTGAGAGAATAGAGTCCTAATGACCCTCTAAAAATTCCACACAGCATTCGTCTCAATTTTAATATCCCTTCAGCAGACCCTTTGGTAGCACATTGAAAAATAATTCATAAATAGTAAGTGTAGATGTTCTTCTGTTAAAATACACCAAGGTTATTAAGATTTAACCCTAATCCGGGCAAGGTGAGTCCGCTGGACTCATTACGACATATTTCGGTCTATTACTGTCATTATTTTTTTAAACTATCAGGACCATTGAATAAATTGTCTGTATTATTTTAGTTACAGTACTGTTATTCATAAGAATACATACCGTAACCGCAGCAAACGGCCTTATTTTACATGAGTCTGACAGACTCACCTTGCCCGGAATAGGTTGTAAAAAAGCTTGCCCGGATGAGGGTTAAGAAAGACTATTGCAGCAAAAAATAATGAGTATGCGCCTGAAACCTCGGATACTCAACCTCATACCGCGGTTGATAAAACGGTATACATTTTGGATGCTCGAAACCGCGGTAGGCTAGGGATTACTGTACAATGACATACATTAGAATTTTTACCATCTTTAGCATGGGCTCTCTGGGTCTAATGCAGTGGCGGCTCGTGATATTTAGCGCTAGTGATTCGTCTATGGAGAGGGGGTAGGCAGGGGAGGACGCTGCCTACCCCCTCTCCATAGACGAACCACTAGCGCTAAATATCACGAGCCGCCACTGTTCTAATGTCATTCCAATCTGGGAGATATACCCTCACCCTGTGGGATGCACCCTGGAAATTAAATTGTACAATGTAAAAGGTGGTGCGAATTTCCTTTGCAAATCACTAGAGTTTTTTTTTAAGTAATGGAGAGATGGCGCCAGGGCCGGATTTAGAAGCAGCGAGGCCCGGGGCAAGTAGATTTTTGGGACTACCCCCCCCCCCCCCCTTCCCCACTTTATGCAAACACTTAACGTTTTTAAGTTCCTTCGGTAGTGCCTAGCATGGCGCCGGTAGTATGGCGCTAGTGCCTTTACGGCTGAAGCGGTTTTTAAGGCCTGATAATGTAAGGTGATTTTTCGATCGACTTCGGCCTCCCTTTCCCACCTTCCTGGGGTGAAAGCAGGAACTACAGTACTTAAATACAGGCTCTCACTGATTTATCCAGGGCAAGTTACCTTGAGAAGGCTGATATTGCTCAAGTTGTGTGACATGGTGGTTCAGAAGAAGGTAAGGGTGAAAATACATAGAAAATCACTGCATACTTCTCGGATTGAATTCGCACCCCATCCCCCCCCCCCTCCATAAGAGCACTTCCATTGATTGCAGCATAGCCTATCTATATAATAGCTTGGCAAGGTCCATAGACAGCCCCCAACCATGGCCATAATGAATTTACTTTACTGGCGCTCAGCCGGGTGGGGAAATGCCCTCGGCAGGGGTTATATCGAACTGATTCGAGGGGTACACAAGGGAGGGGGGGGGGGGGGAGAAGGGCTGAAAGACACGATGAAGAGGCTACCTGAAGAGGAGTATATGAGCTGGCTTAGTTCGGGGCCAGGAAGTTGGAGACATAGGACGGTGGAGCGGTCCATTCAAAGACAACGAGGAGGAAGAAGAGATAACCCATAATCTTTTATTTTGGTCATCAAGAACAGACAATTGCTCCTTCTGGCCTCATGAGCGGCCCTTCTCAATATATAAATTTGACTGTGTGTCAGTTACTCATCTGCCAGTCAAACATGAGAGAGTGAAAATACAGATCGCGTGACTTAATAAACAAGCGTTTACATTTGTCATGATTCTGCATTTCAACCTTTGCAAAAGCAGGAGTGGAAATGAGAATGGCCCCTCTGTAATCAAATAAATGCTCCATTTCATCATTGATCCACACAAGTATTTCCACATTCTGGCCTCGTCACTAATCGCATAAAATTAAAATTAAAATTGGCGGAGATGATTCAAGGCGGGGTAAACGCGACAAGAGCAATTGAGGAGTTCTCTGGAAAAGGGGCGTATGTGCCCATACGCCCTTTTTCCATATCTGTGTCCATGTGCAGCTTTAGATGACTTGTCATCAGATAGGGTGGTCAGCAAGTAGTTAAGATGAGTATTCAACAAAGGAGAATCAGATTTTCCTATGCTCTCACTATATAGCAGATCAACTGCCTGACAAATTCAATATGGCTGCCTCCATGAATATTCCATTAGCACTTGCATGATGAATGATTTTGGTGGAATTATTTCGTCCTTTTCAACTGAAAATGAAAATGAGGGAGAAAACAGACATGAGGATAGGGAAAGAAAGAGGCCCAGTCATTGAAGCCTCTGGAAGGATATTAGAAGTTAAAGATATCCATGAAATAGCTGCAGATTCAGATAATGAATTCATTAATCTCTGATCACTGCTGAGTAATCGGCAAATGAAACGTGTCCTGAATATTCACACTTTTCTTGCTATTCTTTAAGAAAGAGTTTATATAAAATCTATCGTTGCATTTATTGATTGAATATTATTCTTAGCGGGAAAGAAGTGATGAAAGACTCTTTGGAAAAAGTTTCAGCAGTGTGGATATGGAAAAAGGGCGTATGTGCATAAACACTCTTTGCCTGCATCCCAGCAATGTGAGATAAAGAAATTAATTAAAACCCTAGGTTCATTTTGAAAAATGTATGAGATTCCATTTTACTGAGAATTAAGTTTTGACCAGCTTTGGATTAGTTATGGGAAGTTTTTATCATTTATCTCAAATTGCATCCTTTGCACATACGTAGTACTCCCTTTTCCCAGAGAACTCCTCAATTCTTCCCCTTCCACCCTCCCTCCTAGGAAGTACCTCAAGCGATAACCTCTCTTGGGTCTTCCCAGTCCTCTCATTTTTTCGCCTCGCTGAGCGCAGGGGATGATTCACCAGGTCGGGAACATGGTTCGGGGCTGCCTTTGGACCTTACCAGACTACGATTGCCGGCAGTTACACCATCCAGGTGCGTGATTTCGTGATCATCTCATGAAGCAGATCACCCAGGGGGATACAAATACAATCCGAAAACGGTGTCTGTACATTAGCGTGATCATTTACATCTTGAATAAACTATAATTTGGACAACTTCAGATACATTTTCAAGATCCTCGGATTGCTACATGCAAGTTCTGAAATCATGTCGTAACTTTGCACAAATGGATGAATGAATGAATTCAATACTTGTGTTCTACGTCCGTCACGGTTCACATTCACAGTTCACTTGAGCCCGTTCACAGTTAAAAGAATGATATTGATGATTATGATGACATTTCAACGAAAAAAAAATGGATTTCCGTTTCAGTCTCCCCAATGAAACTGATCGCTCCCCCTCAAGGTATCGTAGTTAGTGGGCGCATTCAGTTATGACCCGGGTCATGACTCGAGGTTCAAGATTCTCGGCAGGTGCGGCGCTTCTCAGAAGTTATTATACCCAGGATTGATGACATTGACAAGAGGTGTCACCATGAAGTAAAATTTATTTTGAAGCCTCAATGCAAGCGTCGAACTGAGACCCTCGAGTCATGACTCGGGTCACGACTGAATGCGCCCAGTGATATCAAGAGGCGATTACACCCATTGCCATTTCGATATCACGTGTCGAGGTCGAGCGTCCCTTAATTTTAGAGTAGGTCTGATCCTCTTAAAACTAAATATTTTTGCATGTTTGGGATTTTTTTTTAAAGCGTATCCTAGTTGTTTACTACCTAGCCCCTATCTTCAACATTGCCCCCCCCCCCCCCCCCACCTTATTGCCTGTCTATAAAAGCATCCAGTTTCTTCCTTAAAATAGTCACAGAAGGGGCAGACACTACTTCGTCATCTAACGTATTCCACACGTTCACCACTCTGCAAGAAAAGAATTCCTGTCCGACCTGAGCCGCTCCTGCGGTTTGCACAACTTTAGTTGGTTACCTCTCGTTCTCTTCCTGCCAACGAACTGGAAAAACCTACCACACTCGACATTATCTATTCCTTTAATTATCTTGAAAGCCTGGATGAGGTCGCCCCTCCTTAACCCTCGTTCGAGCGAGAACAGTCCCAACACTTCTAAACGCTTCTCGTATGATAGTCCCCTGACCTTCTTGATGATTCTAATGGCCCTCCTCATCACAGAGGTGAGTGATGCCCGGCAACGAACACCCTCCTCGAATCGTCATTTAATATCTCTCTGAAAATGGACGTCGATTTGGAGAAGATCGACAAGCCAAGGGATTCCCGCCAGACGAACCAAATGTATTCTCACATCACATTAGTACGAGTGGAATCCAGAAATTTTATTGGATTTCGTTTATGGCGCCGATCTGGAGTGACCTCCGTTCAAACGTAACGAAAGTTTTTAAATATACTGGGTGATTCAAAATTATGTATAAACACTTTGAGTTGTTGTATCTGAAATATTTTATTGATTAAACGCAAACCAAATATATTTTTACTTGCATTAGATATGTGGAAATGTGATGCACGGAAAAAGTAAGCTCAGATGTTCAAAATGTCCCCCTCTGGCACGCATACACAAACAGCATCATTTCTTAACAGTCCGACATACAGTGGCGCACATGTCAACTGTGATTTTACGTGATTCCTGTTGCATCATGTCCCACAAATTCTGCACTGTTTCAGATTTATAGCGGTACACTTTGTCTTTGAGGTATCCCCACACAAAGAAATCTAGAGGACTGAGGTCTGGAGACCGTGGGGGGGGGGGGGGGTATTCATGGGAAATTCAGTATCCAGATGAGCACGGACGTTTATGTAAAAGTGTGGTGGTGCACCATCCTGCTGAAAGTGCACCACTGTGTCCGGAAACATGTTTCTTATCGCTGGAACTGCATCATTCATTAACAATTCAAGATAACTTTGCCCAAGATAACAGTACCATTGAATCTGCAAGGTCAGATTATATCCAAAGAGAGGAGAGTCCCATCCACGCAGTAATCCCTGGTCTGGCCCTCCACAGTGAAAACCCAAGCATTTCTCTACAGAAAGATGTTAACTTGCCAGTTGTTGACGTTTTGAACATCTGACCCAACTTTTTCTGTGCATCATATTTCTACATATCTAATGCATGTAAAACTATTTTTGGTTTGTGTTTAATCGATAAAATTTTTCAGATACAACAACTCAAAGTGTTTATACATAATTCTGAATCACCCTGTACGTAGCTTTTGCACTTTCCTGTACATTTTTGTATGTACATATGTATTTAGGACTCGTTTAGTCGGCGGCACCTCAAGAGAGCGCACGCGAGCCGAGACGACCACGAGAAATACCAATCATCTGTTCCGATCGAAGCGATACTTCTTCTTGGATTCACCTCCGCATTTTGAAGCCATTTGCGGCGAGGAACGAACAGAACCTGCGAAAGAGACCGTCACTTGCCACCTTGTCGCTTCTTCGGTGAATTCATCTCGATGTGCCAGGCGCCGATGAAGCGCGGAACGAGAGCCGAAAGCTCTCGAGAATCCGCGGGAGAAAGATGATATTTTCGACGATATCTCGACAGTGGCTCGACTGCAAATTACAAGCACTCATTCGTGAGAGTTCTCGTCTTTCTTCCTCAAACTCATCCCAGAAGTCCTCGACTTAGTTCAATTGGAAGGTGAACAAAAAACCCGAGCTTCTAAGAGATACGTTGAATTCTCTTCGAGGAGTAGGCGAGTCATAGGCGATTTGATACCGGTGGAAAGGAATCCGTCACTTCTGGCAGCTTGGAGTTGGAAAGACAATGAAGAGAAGAACAATGAATCGAACGATGCAAGAATGCGCATTGTTGGATCATTTCTGGCTCCGTTCGACTAAAAATAATGGTCAATTGCGATAGTTGACAATCGTGAAGGTTTGCTGTGTCTTAGAAAATGGAAAAATGTTCCACGTGATTGGAAATGAAACGTCGAACTTCTTTATGAGATGAGATCAATGTCGTCTCTGCATGATTTCCTTAATAGATTACGTGATCCCAGGAAAAACACAGACAGGAAATTCCTCCCATACGCCATCTTCATTTTACCTGAAATATTTGAAGAGTCGAAAGTAAAGGCGTCGATGTGCAAAAAAATATTTTCTCCAACTTCTTGCGAGAAGAGTAAATATTCCAGCGATCGTCTTCTTGGAAGCGAGTAAAAGGGGTTTGCGTTGAAGACCAGTTTCTCTTCCTTACGTACATTCCAAAAACCACCATCTTCAACGAACGGGAAAAAGTTGCTCTGTGCGAATCGACGAAACTCTCGGACGTTATTTGCAGATGTGTCTCCTTTCCTTTAGGCCATTCATTTGAAAGAAGCATCGAGATCGGATTTGGAATGACTTGTGGCTTTCACGGTTGCACTTTCATTTTTGCCGTTTCAAGATCACCTTTCACGTCTGCAACGCGAAGAAAAAATGGCTATTCCAACTCGAACGCTTTGTAGCGCGTTCACGTTCACGTTCTCGATAAAAACGGCCATTTAAGCTTTTCTTTTACCTGCAATAATGAATGTAATTAAAGTGACTCCAGGATGGATTCGGCGAATGAAGGTGCTCACGGCTATTCGGCTCCACCACCCCGCAATCCCACGTTTTCCAGACGATTTCCAAGAAGAGAAAGCGCCATGACGAAGTCGTCGACTCCCGCTTCCAATATCTTCATTGGAGAAAACTGGGGTGAATCCGATTTATTCAAGCTCATGCCATCAATGAGGAAGCAAAATTGCATCCCATACCAATGAAAATTGGATATGGCAGTTCCATAGCACCACTCCATCGACGCCTCCTGACACCGATTGAAAGTCTGTCACGAAAGTAACGCGTGTATTCAAAGAAGCCTTCTAAACCTCATCGAACATGTTTTCGATGGGGAAGAAGCATCTGAAATTTCCCCATGCAAAGAAGCAGTCGGAAGTTGTACAGATCGTCCTCGTTTACTCGAATTCGTATCCGACGTTTCTGAAGACATATTCAGGTTCGATTGAGAACTTTTGGGGGGCGGTGTTCGGTATGGGTTCGAGTCTTATCTCTAATCGGTGCTTCCTTCGTGTACGAGGGAGGACATTTATTTGAGCAGAGTCAAGATGGAAAAAAAGTAGAATACAGGGTGTCCCATAAGACACAGTACCACTGTGGAGAAATTGTATGTTGGCCCTCCTCCCATGCCATGTTTTATCTGCGAGGTGGATTGGTCATGCTTCTTCGCGAGCAGCAGTAAATTTTCGTGCGACCTCCTCCTAGCCAGTGACGCGGTGGAAGGGATGCCCTTATTCGGAAGTAAGCCCCGGTCACTGACTAAGGGGAGAGGTAGTAAGGTTTTTCCGGATGCCCTTAGAGGCAGAACAACAGTCTTGATTGTAACCCCGTCCTGGACGCAGTTTTCCCGATTTGCGTGGCCCACCCACCTCCAGCCTCCACCATGCTACCTCTTTTGTAAGTACCTCTATATCCTTATTCTTATTGCTATGTAATGAAGGGATGCCCTTATTCGGAAGTAAGCCCCGGTCACTGACTAAGGGGAGAGGTAGTAAGGTTTTTCCGGATGCCCTTAGAGGCAGAACAACAGTCTTGATTGTAACCCCGTCCTGGACGCAGTTTTTCCCGGTTTGCGTGGCCCACCCACCTCCAGACTCCATGTACGATGGAGAAAACATTCATGGAGATATAGGAATAAGAATAACGATACATTTCGAATAATTTATTTGGGCGCTCCCGGAACAAGACTATAAGCTGCTAGGGGTTAGTAAGCCTTAGAAGGCTTTGTCGGTCAAATGCAAGACTCCCAACTCGGCTCCCAACAACAACAAAAAGCCACACTCGGCTACCGCCACAAAATGGCGCAGCGCGTTCGGATTTTCTTAAAATAGTTAATCCAGCCGGAACGGACCATCTCCAAAGGGAATTTGATTCCAAATATTTTCAAAATTGTTGTTTTGTGGGATAAACCTTAATCCTCTCAATCTAGATACATCTTTTTGAGTGCATGCCACCACCAAAGAACGAGTCGGAGTCCACAGTAAAATCAGAAACCAAAATGGAAACTTCTCAGGATCAGAGTGTTATTCGAAACCCCGTTATGTCGGCTGCTTTTATCACCGCGATTCCTGAATTTGACGGCACTGACAAGGTCCCAGTGGACCGGTTCCTTGAACTTTTTGAAACCTATTCGGGGTTGGCTGGGTGGAAGAATGATGAGAAACGGAAAGTTTTCCGAGCTAAATTGGCTCGTGGTGCGTGGGATTATATCCATTCTGACCCGACGCTCAAGGAGACAGATGATTTCGAGGAATTGAAGGTGGCTTTAAGAAAAAGATTCTTGAAAGAGGATTCGGTGGGATCTCTCATGCAGAGACTGGCCCTCACAAAACAAGAGGCTAATGAGTCGGCTAGGGCGTATGCCACTCGACTCAGAGTGATTGGGACTCGAATTATAGAACAGGTGCCCGGAAAGAGTAGCGAATTGCTACAGGCACAGTTGTTGGCCCAATTCATCGCGGGCGTAAGGTCTAATGAAGTTAGACGCGCTTTGCTTTTCGGGGGCATCACGGACTTCGACAAAGCTGTAAGCATGGCTTCAGAAGTCGAATCCAAGGAAGCACTCCTTGGCATGACCAGCATGGTTAGTGCTGTGGAGTTTCCTTCGAGGCCAAATGAAAACCCCTTTGATGAGACGTTGAGGAGGGATAGAACTCAGGGGCAAAGAAACCCGGAGAAGCGGACCTGTTTCTTTTGTCATAAGGTCGGGCACATAGCTCGAAATTGTTTGACCAAGAAAAAGCAAATGCAAAAACAGAAGCCGGGAAACGCGTACGAGTCCTCACCCTCCCCAATGTAACGGAAGGTGGGGAAACCAGTTCTGTGATAAAAAGTGCAGCACCGTATGTCAAGTTGGTACTGGGAGGAGATCTCCATTTGGCGCTTGTGGATACGGGTGCTCGGGTGTCTTTGATTTTTGGTGCCTTGGCAAGTAAGTTACTGGGTCAGAAGGCTCAATATCGAAAGATAGACACCCCACCCTTATCAGTATTGGGAATCGCTGGATCGGCGGTACCAATAGAGAGCGTGATGGAGATCCCCTTCACATTATTAGGTTCTGCACTTTCGATCACTCATCCTTTTCACGTTACAAGTGTGGGCTTATTGAGAGAGGTCGACATCATAATTGGAGTCGATCTCTTGATGAGATTTGAGGCGGAGATTGACCTCGGCAAGGGTCGCGTGAAGTTGCACGTGGATCGTGAAAATGAGGAAGTGGCCCTTTGGAAGGTTTCCAAAAGGGCAGTCTCAAATCCTGTGAGGGAGATTTCCCTAAAAGCGGTGACTGCTAAAGAGCAGGTGGCCATTAATAAACCCTGCCAGGTGGAAGAGATTTCTTCAGATGATAGCGTCGAGGGTTCGTCGTTCCGAGAGGAGGATTCCTCCGGAGGTTCCGAGATCCATTCAAAAACGTTAGACCCTTCAGATCGGGATAACGACGAGGAAGATGGATCTCGACAGGTCGTGCGTACCCAGAAGAAGTATACGATAGGGGCTAGGAATGTGTCCACGCTGTGGATTAGGATAGGGAAACAGTCAGGCGACTGTCTATTTAATCCGGTCCAAGCTTCCCCGGGTATGCTACTGACGCGAGAACTAGTCACTGTCACCGAGGATGGATTCATCCCCTTACACGTAAGAAATGTTGGCTTGTCACCGGCGAACATTTCACAGGGGCAAGTCCTAGGGACCCTGATTCCCGTGGAGATTGCCGAGACGGATGAGAGCTTCGAGCCATTACGAACGATAGGGGCAGTTGAGACATCATCCGAGATGGGTTTAGATGATAGGGCTCTAAACGACAGTCCACCTTTCTCCCTACAACAGTTTGACATTGGTCAACAGTTGACAGAAAAGGAGAAAGATAAGCTGGAAGAGTTAGTGCAAAGGCATCGCAAGGCCTTTGCATTACCGGGAGAACTGTTGGGGCATA
>CAJPEV010000747.1:37131-89311 GCA_905338385.1 Darwinula stevensoni | reverse complement strand
CAAACTTTGCTGCTTGAGTATGAGAGAAACATGTGTTTTATTCCTGTTATTATTGCACAGCTACAAGATCATGTGGAAATGTTGGGACGTGGATCCAAAAGAGCGGCCACATTTCTCTGTCTTAGGTGAATGGCTTGGGGACATGATGGAGAAATCAGAGCATCAGGTGTGGTAGTTTTTACACCTCTCCCACTCACTAATTGCATATTTGACAGGGAATAATTAAATTATGGTCCCTTGCAGCGTTATGAGGAACTGAACAAGAGATTTAAGGAGGCGAACTCCAAGTACTTTCAAATGAACACTGATTATCTGCAAATGATGAGCGTCCCAATGCCCGAATACGGATACCTTCGACCACGTCAGGTCCAACATTCTCAATCTCCAGCGACTGGCAACTTAAGTTACCCAACGGCAAAAAACCCGAACAGAGAGAACTCCTTCAGGTCAAATGAGCGAAATCCCAGGAACATAGCAGAATCAGAGACCGAATTCGAAATGGAACCTATGGTCATGTGACCAAAAGGCTACTACTTTGAATCCATGTTCGGAGTTAACATCTTTAAGATTGGTGAATCAGATTGATTGGGACAAGAGGATACATGAAGATTTGAAAATAAATGGAAGGAATGATGTACCCCAACCATTGGAATATATTGCCACTCGTAGGATATTAGTGATGCAAGAGTATTGCTCCAAACCTTCTTTTCGGAACACTAAAATGTTCTGGATTTAATTATATATTATTGAGAATTGCTTCCATTTTGAATCCAATGTAATAATTTCTAGCTCATCTAAGAACTCATTACATCGAGTCCAATGTTCGGAAACCTTAAACCTGTATTGCTTAATGAAAAGGCAACAGCCATGATAATTTCGATGAAAGGAGCTAAATTAAGTCAATTTGCTGATGACTAAAATGTGAATGCCCTGTGCGTAAAACCCATGAATCGCTTTTGGTGCTGGTCCATTAAACCCGTGTGTCTGGACGTGTTTCAAGAAGTCTTTCATTCGGTATTTTAACTATATGAGACCAAGAGGACAAAATATATGAAGGTTCATCTTTTCAAAATAAAAATGAAACTGCGACAGTGAATATTCTTAAAATTGAATTAGTAAATGTTTTGGCGTTTGGGGATAAAAGGGTTAATGTATTTCCACATGCATCGTAATATGAAATTATCTGCAACTATTATTATGCTATTACGTTGCAATCTAATCTATCTAATACTTTAATTGAAAGAGGCCGAGAGCTGTGGTGGCTGGCTCTACTTACGCGTCGGGCCTACGATTATATGTCATCATTAGCCTCATGGACCTCATTTTTCACGAGAGCGATGGGTTTTCAAGCGGGTGTGCAATACGAGGGCCTCAAGGGGTGCTGTGTCGCGAAACTTTATGGAGTGATCAATGTATTTCATACGTTGATAGTCGAATGATCAAAGTTGCAAGCACAGTCAGGACCAACCGTAGTGATATAAATAAATTAAATCATCTTAAATATTTTCCTCATGCGCGCACCTACGCAAGCGCATTCATGTACAAGTGCATATGCAGCGTCTAGCGCGTGCCAAAAAATCCAAGAAAATGTAAACCTTACTAAATAAGTAAACTTAAGAGATGACAAAACTTCCAAACTCTGAAATGTTGGAGTAATAGCAGGAATAACAAATATGTAAATTACTTGCTATTTTTTCAAAGATCTATCAAAACCTGCTCTGATTTATGTACTTGATGTTTGGGTGATGTTGAAAACGACTCCAATAAAACTGCCCATGCTCAATCTTTGCTGAGTAGACGGGTTTTTCGAGTTTTAGTTCTACGAAACATGCAAGTCCTTCCAATGTATATTGCGAGGGCGAGAGTGTTTGTCCGAAACCGATTAATTACCGCAATTGAGCTGTTTTCGATTCACTGATTTAACGAAACCAGTCAGACTTTCTCTCCTCTTTCTCCGGTTCTCTTGTATGTGAATTTTGTGTGACTCGAGTACCGTTCACCACGACAGCCGGATACTCTACTACAATCATATTAGATTTAAAACTTTTCCGCTTTCATATCGGTGCTTAGGTTTTATGGTTTTCAATATGAAGCATTCTTTTGTTCGGGTGGAGTTCTAGGGCAAGGAGCGGAAACGAAAGGTTAATATGAATATAAAGGCTTTCTTCACTATGGTCCAAAATGTACATTTGGCATATTTTCTTCTCATATGTCACGTAATATACTGCATTAAAATTGGGCACCTGGGGGAAACATCCTACGATATGGAAAAGTTCTGCCTGGGGGAGCAGAAAATCCACCGACAGGATCCAACTTCCCGAAAACCAGCCCCCGAGAAAAGCTCCAATGACATTGGATTATCACAGCCAATGGTAACGAAAGGAATGAGACCAAACATGGAAGCAACATAACGAGACATCTAGCCGATGAGTAACGCCGCCATCCCTCTTCTTCGATAATGTTCCTTCACGTAGAGGATTCCCTGTCCACCATACGAATTCATGACATACCAACCAGCCAACTCGCCTAAAAAGAAAAACAGGAAAAAAAAGACAAAAGAAAATCTCATGAGGATAGCAGTTGCATAGTCGAGAGATCTAGTCACTCCATGGAAGGGCAGCGATCTTTATTAAAACCTGAATTGAAAGATGGATTTTAATTGGTGACCCATTGTATTGAACTATTCTGAAACTTTCGAAGCCCTGAATCTGAATCAGCGTCCATTTCCATATTATTTCGGACAAAATGGTGGCTATCCTCTGCTTACCTAATGAATCATGCCTATACTTAAACTGTGAACACTAAAGCAAAATCTGTCATATGTTCTATGTTGTCGCGTATTTTTGAAGAAATTTGCGAGGTTTCATTTCTGGTACAACATAAAGATATGTGTGTCACGTACCTGTATTCTTGATGAAAATTCCAAGACCACGTGCCAAATTCAGCAATTCCTTGATTTTGTTCACAGTACTGACGCCTTTGTATCCCCATATATCATTCACCTCTTCAGCATACTCTATGCTCAACTTCTTGATCTCCAAGTCATCTGGAATTCTTTTGGAGATTTGGCACTGAATCTTTGTACATACAACAAATCTTTGTAAATACAGCCGGCATGCCCTTTTGTCATTATTTATTGTGGCGAGTGAATTTATGGGGTTTATGGGTGGTTTATGGGGCCCAATACTCTCTTGCACTGAGAATGAAAGCATCATCAAGATGTCGACATTAAAAAGTTGAAACACGATGTCAAGTAACTGTGACTAATTCATAAGTGGCATAGTCCTCATATGGGTGGAGAGCATTTGAGGGACACGCATTTTTTACCTTGCATCGGCAGAAAGAAATACGATTTTTGAATTAATGGACAAAATGGAATTTGGCAATAGCGTATTTTGCCACCTTTATCAGACATTTCTAAATTGGAGTCAAGGCTTCAGCACATACTTCACTATAAACATAAGAAATATGATTTAATTTCCTTCTCGACACACAACTTACTGCATTATCAGGTTCCTTGGAGGCAATGTGGAAATATTTTAAATATTATATACCATAAAGTGTGGCTCAATTAAATGTTTTATTTCCTTCTAGAAGCACATTCTATGCAGCACCATGTACGCAATAGCCACTAAAGGAATAACAATGCATCTAATTTGCGTTGATCCAGAGACAGGATTGGTTTGCAGAGCGAATCCCTTCTTTGTGTGAGGATGAATTCGTGAAATTAAGCAGACAACGGTGTAGAGGGGTGCTTTCCTAAGCTAACTGGAAGAATGATATCAATATATGTATTTATGGACACATTTTAAAAGCCAAACTCATCCATGAGTTGTCATTAGGCAGACATGCTACATTGAAAATCTTATCCCTCTTTGACCCCAAAGAGGGGGTCCTTATATTTATTATATGGAACCTCGAGCCGGGCTTCCGTAGCGTGGTTCTTCAAGTCCATATAGGAACCTTAAATATCAAATAATAAGAAAGCAAATGGAATATCTAAGAATATCATGAGGAAGAAACGTCCGAACAGCCCAGTGTAAGACTTTTCGAAGAACCTCTGTCGTTTCTTATCAGGTGGACGGAATCTTTAAAGCTAAAACTGAGGAGAAGCTCCCCGGAATCCCTAGACGGACGCTTTAAAAGGCTATATTCACGTCATAATAAACAAGATTTCGCAGAATTTTCTCTTCCAACATGCATTACTAGAAAGGAAATTGATACGAAACTTCGTCAATAGATGAAGAGCCACCCACCTTTCATCCCATTTCATAGCCAATGATTTGTCCAAAATGAACTCCTGAAACTTCCAGTCATCTTCCTTTTTAAAAGAGACGCACTTTTCCTCTGATATTTTAATGACAATGCCCCATAATGAGCATGGCACAGCAATGAAGGAGAGAGGCTTGCACCACTCCAATGTCCTTAGGCATTCCTCCATGAGCTCGAAGTCTGGTTCCAAGCAGTACATGGTGTAGGCCTGCTCCTGAACTGATTCTCTCTGCCAATCCGGCTTTATACAGATCCAAATGGAAATCATAAATGGATTTGTTCGCACCAAGTGGTCCTAGAACTTTAGCGGGAAATTTTCCTAAATATGCAAATATTTATTTCGCTACAGGAATTCATAATCTCTTTTCCCAGAAGACATGAATTTAATAATATATTATGTTAAAAAATGAAAGAATTAGTCATGATCATGATATGTTATTAATAATATTCGCATGATACTCAAAATGTGATAAAAATGCAACTTCTGGCGCGACTGAATAGGACTACCGGAACAAATGCCAGCATGGGCTGACATCCATGCCTACGTATAATTACAAACCATCTCGGGTTTGAAGAGTAGTTGTCAATTGTTCACATTTGAATGATATATTTGAAATAATATTAAAAGGTGTATGTGGCTTTCTCATTTTAAGAAAATATTTGTAGAAAATATCACATCCGACTCCCTCCTGTCACATCCGACGCGGTCACAAAATAGTCATATTTTCTTTTTTTGACTGTTGTTATATTGGGATGAATTTCATTACTCGCAAGCTTTAATTGAATCTACAGAATGAACATAAAACCAAATTATTACGGTTCGCTTGATATCAGATATTTGAGCATTAGAACATTAGACAAAATGACTTTAACTTGAGGGTTCACGAAATGTCACGTCTGAGAACTTTCTTTGTACATAGGTGCACCTCTAACAAAAGTGGGAGTGCAAGACTTCGGAATATGGGATTTTAAGTCATTAGCTAAAACAAATTATTGCAGCCTTTATACGCTGATTTCTCGTTGTTATTACAGTTGAATGCAATTTGTATGCTAAAAATATTACTCCGGATGTCACGTCCGGCACTGTCGACAGACGCATATATGTCATTTCGGATACGTCAATAACATTAGATCAAGGAGGAACGCGGGTTCAACTCACAAATGACAAAATTATGATGTGGTTCTTGTTTGGAACATCTGGAACAAGTGCCTTGGTAAAGGGCAGTAACCCCGCCTGCATCATGACAATTGAATTGTATACCTAATGAAAAGGAAATGAAACCACACCACATGCTGAGAAAATGACAGGACACTTTTGAGCAGCAATAAACTCTCTTCCCAAGGGTTTCTACTTGCATGCGTAAACCACAAAGTAGTTCTGATAGAGAAATTGGTTTCCTTAGATGTACAGGTAGCTTTTTGAGAAATAGGCTTTCATCGGAAATTATTTAACATATGTATTAAACCCTATCGAAGGTAGAGGAGAGTCCTCGACTTTTGGCAGGTCGTAGTCTGTGCACCCCTTCTAAAAGCATTTAGACACCTAAAAAGGTAAGATGATGTACCTGAAGAATGCAATTGGTGAATGTATCATGCTCGAGTGACTGCCAACGGTACAATTTCCATCAAATCTAATGTTTAAAACCTATTGGCCATATGTCTGTCAATGAGTATAGGATATATATTTCATTGTACTTCTTAAAATTAATCCGTACAGTTACAATACCTAAGGCAATAAGAAATATGTTAATTCTGTCCAAGAGTAGAACCTCTTTTGGATGAAATGATCATAAGTTGTCCCAACCCTTTGAAATGCGGAACTATTTTATTCCGGAAGTTGATGTAAAATAGAGTCATAAAAGACAATGCCATGGTACTATGTACACCAAAATGTAGCCGATACCATGCCATGGTGAAAAAAATTATTATCAAAGACCTCCGGAAGACGAAAAAAGAAAGCAGTCCTGATAATTCCAATTCATTCAACTCAAACGAAAGGAGGGGAAGAATGGATTGGAACGACTGAGCACTTACAACGATTGCATCGGGTAAGCATGGTTCAAGGTGATCCTGAAGATTCTTCAATTCCAATTTCTCCACAACTCTCAAGTGCACCTTCTCCTTCATGTCAGCTCTGCTCTGCCCTCGAAATGAATAACTTCCATTTTAGTCTCTTGCTATAGTGTGTTGGCTCTTCACGTTCAACAGACAAGAAAATTATCGAAATAGGATAACCTACCGAATATATGACAATTAATATGCCAGTATAAAATCCTTGGTAGCCATGACTTCTTACAAACATTTAGCCATCATCTTATGCTAAAAATAGCATGCTCCAAAAGTGCAGAAGAACTTCATATCGTGAACAAATAATTATGTTGCATAATATTCAGCGCCTTTCCCGTTTCACCATCCGTTGCCACCCTGGAGCGCTAGTCTTACATTTTCGGCAACTGTATGCTCTGATCGCTTCCAGTGAGAGTGATTATTCTGCAACATTGGCTGGTTCTGCATTCGGCATAATTAAATAACTTAATTTGACTTCCTCACTCTTCGTCTTTTGACCGATATACAATAAAAATAAATTGATTTAGGTCCAATAAACTTGCCAGCGCGATGAAGGGCCATACCAGAACAACGAAGACAAAGCCAAAAAAAGGTCTTAACACGTTGACGACCAGCCTATTTTTGCTTGTCCGCCGCGTGGGACCACTGAAAAAAAATCTGCATCCTGGCATCAGGACGCATTGTCGCCAACGTGTTACGTAAACCTGTCTCGAGTACGGTGTGCTTGCAAGGGAAGGTCAGAGCACAGTTAGTTCACGCAATGGCCTGGACGAGGCGTTTCACATCCCTGCTCCAGGATGCCCACATAAAACGAAACCATTTCATTAACATGTCAATATTATAAACTCATACCTCAACTATTTCTGCTAAAGCATTTATCATTTAGCAATGGCATCCCCTATTATTGATCTAAAGCGTGACACTTTGAAATTCGAATGTTATCCCTAATTTATATTCTGGTAATTGCAATTTCAAGTTAAACGTTAGTTCCTGATGTCTCTTGAAACGGTTTTCCAGCGAAACGGATCCCATGCGACGCGGGTGTGGTATAGTCGATATCTGGTACATAGTGTAGTTTAAAAAATACGCTCTACTGTTTTCTATGGGAGAAACAGTTTCATAAATTCAGCAAATAAATAAATTGGACACGCAATCGATATTTGACATTACTAGGTGTTGAAATGCTTGCCAGCTTCTTTTCAGCACCCTTGCCTAAGTCGTGCGATGCCCATTTAGAGGTGAATTAAAGGTGCTTAGAGATGGATCATTCCACCTCAAGTGTGGCGTTTGCCTGTGCTCGACCGTCTCAGAATTCAATGAATTTTTCAACTTTAACGTTTCAAGGGACAGTTGGACCCAGCTCATACTTGACAGAGTGGTTCATGAGTCTAAGGGCTTTTTTCACTTCCGCAAGATGGCGCTGTTTCCGATAGAGGGCGCTGCTGTTGACCGGGTGACCGAGGGCCATTTCACCCTCACCTGACGAGACCCATTTGACTTTAACATAGCTCTACTGATTGTGCCTGGCAATCACTGGTTCATGTGGACCTTCAGCCTGTCGTTCGATTTTTTGAAAACTTTATTATTCATAGTTTACAAGTTGTTATCATACCTAAAAAAAGTATGAGTATAATGAAATACAGGTTCTCCTTGAAAATTTGACGGAAGATGAAAGGGAGGTTCTTTCTCGCAGAGTTTAACTTCTGCACACAGCAAGAGGCATTGTTTGGGGGAAAAAAATTAAGACAAATGCTTTTTGCGCTATGCAAACCGCCAGAGATTTTGTTGTGACCCATGGAAGACACATTAAGAAAGCTTCCATCAATGATCGATATGATGTTACCCTTGAAGAGGCAAGGATGTCCGGCAGCGAATTGATTCCATGTATGAATAACCTACCTACAGACTCCACCAATGACATAATCTGATCGAATTTCTAATTTTCTTCTCATGGCAAAAGTTGTGCCATGACCATCTCTCAAAGGAAATTGGCGAACGACAGAGTGGAGAATCCAGTGAAGGATCTGGAATAGGCTCTGAGAGCGAGGTTTCACTTTCGTCAATGAAAGTACGAACATCAGACAGCAATGTTCATCTTGTGGAAGAGATTGTCAATCAACTTAATCAGAGCGCATCTCTTATTGGAGAATCCCCCATCACTGTGACCCGACTCCCGCATGGCGAAGAGACGAGAGCAACATTCGAAAGGGAAACTGCACTCTCACACAAAACTCTCCTGGTCCCTGCAATACCCCAAAAATCTCAGAGGATGGAAAGGAGTGCAGAGATTGGGAAGATTTGCTGAAGTCCTTAAAATCAAAGCCTGAATACCGAAACGTTGCTGAAACATATCAGGTTCTAACACTTGTTCCAGTTTTCGTGCCACAAGAAAAATTAGCTAAAATCGTCAAAATATCAATTCAGCAAGTAAGAAAGGCAAGGGAAAAATTTGGACTCAGTCAATCACTCAGTCCCTCAGTCACGATCGTCCATATATAGGCTCGGTGAAATTAAATTGCCCCACCTAGAAGCAGTGGATGGATTCGTCTCAAAATCCTTATATAAACAAAGGGAGACCATAACGAGACGTGATTCCAGGTGTAGCAAGATATCATGTTTATTGGTACTTACAAGTGTTTGACATCAATATGTGGTAACACCGCCATGGTTGGCTATACATACTGCTCCACGTCGAGGCATCGAGTCATACAGGCATTGGATATTATCCTGTGCTCTCCGCTTTATCTATACCGTATGTGTTACGTGTCAGGTATTTCGATTTAATCATTGTCCGTTATCGCCACAATGTATGCATGTGCCGCGTTTCAGACGAATCCATCCACTGCTTCTAGGTTGGGCAATTTTAATTTCAGAGAGTGTGTGCTGATAAATTAGAGGACCCAAGGCTCCTCTGGCTCCCATCTTCTAGCTTCCATCCTTAACATCCTGGTTTTGTACTAGCTTCCATCCTTAACATCCAGGTTTTGTATCTGCTCTCAAACTGAAATCTACCCAACTTCATGCAGATTTGCGATGACGTCAGTCGTGATCTCAAGACTTGGGACAGCCGTGACACCGAGCGCATTAGGACGAGGCGTTCTCTCATCTCAATTTCCTGCAGTTGGAATGTCTTTCATTGAACATTTATTAAGCTTTCATGAAAACGAGGCTTCCATTTTTTTTCGCTTCCAATGAGGTTATGAAAAAGGTCATTTCCATCACCATTATACGGGAGCGTCTATTCCATTTTTTTTTACTCCACCCATCACAAAATGCAACCATCTTTGGGAACAGGTAGAGGATTGTCATATTCTGAATTGCTGGAGAGGCTTAATGTTGAACGTCGCGTTTAAATATTTTAAGAACTTCAGAACAGGCCCAAAACCTGCCCGACTGGAATCCTTCTTGAAATGGTTCCTGAAAGTCGGAGATTGGCCTGTAATCGGTCTCTCCTGATCGGTCTTGAAGACAAACATGCCGGAAATGCAACCGCATCATGTATATTTCACATTTTGAATCAAAGCAATGGATAAGTAAATTTTTCATGCACATTTATGAAATTTCCATCTTTAGGAATAGTAATAAATATGTATCAGTGCTTGGAAATTGTAAATTCTTTACATTATGGTAATTTTTGCTATTTTCAAACCAGAACATTCTTCATGACACGCAATGGAAAAAGCGCACTGCTGTAGTACTCTGAGATGATATGCACTCATGTCTCTAAAATGGAGTTTACATGTCCTCACTATGCAGGAAAATTTCCACAAAATTCAATTCCATTATTCGCTCTATCCTTCTGTCTCAATTTTTTCCAAGAGCTTTTTTTATTGCGCTTTGTTCCACATCATTCATTTTGTGATCCCGAGTGTGATATTCACTCTTCTGATTGTTGAAGGTTGCAGAATTGAAACGTAGGATCCCATTTTGTATTGCGGCGCCAGAGGTGGGTATCTTGCCTTTCAGTGAGGGGTCGATATCCTCCAAATGTTCTTGAGCTTGTTTATGCCTTGTCTTGCCCTGAGGATGCTTATTAGGGTCCATAAGACAGTCCACAAGCACTGCGCGTGTCCCATTGGGTTGTTCATATTGAACGATCATGTAGTCCTTATTTTCGTCGCGTGGATCTGGACAATTGTACATGCCTTTTGGGAGTTCTCTTACAGAATGGTTAGCTCCACACGATTGCACTTCATACTAACCATGGCGTGAAGAGATGTTCAACGCATCGGGGGAAAGGTTCATCTTCAAAGAAAAGCTATCAGGCCGCACAGGCAATGCGCAATAGAACTATCTACAAATTCAAGGTGGCTTGTTTTCTATTCACTATAAACAGGTAAATGCATAGCAAGTCATCTCACAATCCAAAGTGGCCTCAGTTCTTTCACTCGCTTGCTTTAATATGAACCGGACGACCAAATAGCTCCTCTCCATGATAAGAGTTGTTATCTTTCAAGAGATATCGTGAGTGGAATTTGATAGAGAGAATTTCCTCTCGATGTATCACTTACGTAGGGAGGAGGTCGAGGCATTGTCCAATAATGAAAAGAACTTCAGGAAATTTGAGTGAACCTGATGGACTTTTCCATCTGGGAATTTCTGGCTGGAGTATCCCCTCTATGGAGACTGTTTCTCCACGTTCTTTACTGCATTGCTCATCAAATTAGGCACGATTAGCTTGATGGACTATGAATGACTTCTTATGACCTCTGTAGGGATGGCAGCTGCCCCAATGATTATATTTTATAAATGCGTATGCCTGAGGACAAATTTCTAAAATTAAATTAAATTTGCAGGTATTCCAGGAGAGGGGAACATATTGCCGCTGGAATTCCTTGAGGGAAACGTAGAGAAAAGAATGCGTAACCGAAAATAGGAGATGCAGTATGTTTCCTGCAGCATTTCCATACCAACTGCATGGGCAAGGGTTCTTTTCACCCGATTACGCCTGGCCAACATTTTTTTATTAATATATATTTCAAATATAACTTATTTTCTGTTCTCATTAATCTCATCCGCATTTTGCTGCACAACGTTTAAACTTTCTACCGTTCTCTTAGTCGTTGGATTACAATTTTTTTTAATGGGATAAAAATGATAAAATGATGCAAATTGAGCTGATGGGTTTCGCTTTTGTTTCGCAAGATATGGGATATATTTACTAAAATCAGTTCTCGGAGAACTACATGTCTACCGAGGTCCAGCCAAATCTGTTGGCTATATTCGTTAGTTAAAGCATTTCTTTCGAAAAGCCGAACTACCCAAAAGCTTTGCCTTAAGCGTATGCAACACAAAAGTCGAATCTTTCCTCGTTCCAAGTTTCACCTGTCATTTCTGTCCTATTCGGTCTACAACATTTTTCATACCGGAGGAGGTAAACATAGCTTGCGCGATTCTGGCCGCTTGCTAGGCCGCGAGGCAATTGTTTCTTTTTTTGTTTGCTTGTGTGAGTGTGTGTGTGCTATAACTCTACAGGCTAAACGCTTTGTGGCAGGAACTTGGAGTTTCGACAGAACTCTTCCTTATCATCCGAGGATGTGCCTTTTCAATGCAAAATAAAATTTCCAAATCGGCCTCAGGAAAGGGAGGGAATGTAACTTTCGCGGAAAATCGGGGATTCGCGCTCGTCTCGCCATCTCTCGGAAGAACGAGGAGACGAGAGTTGCTGCTATAATCGCAAGGGAACGCTGACATCACTCAACATGATGCCTCCCACTTGCTGCAGGAAATCCTGAGATTTTAGGCGTCCATGGTGAAGCAGGGGTGATATCTTTTTCTTCAACTCCATTCGCATTCGCCTCCTTCACTGATCGGATGTCGAAGATAATCACAGGTCGATGAGACCTGGACTTTCTATACATATTAGTAGGTAGCCTGTGCAAAAGCAGGGAAGTATTGAATATTTAAAGGCGCAGAAGGCGCACATGACCATGGAAAGGGGTCGCCACACTCCCGCCCACCTGCCCCCTGGCTGGCCATGTGAGAAGACAGGCCTCGGTAAAGGCACCCCTAATTTCTCTCTCTGCCCTTGCGCTTCGTTGATCGTCATTGGGAAGGGCGGGGGACTGACGCCGAGCGAAGACGAAGGGTAAGCCAAAGATCAAGGCGTCTCCTTAAGTCGTCACCTCTAGGAAAATGTGGTATGTGGGCTTTTATTGGTGACCTCACGCTACTCACATCGCTACCCGCCGCGCACGTCTCCAAACGTTATTGGCCTCATGCCACACTGCGTGAACCTGCTACTATGGCTATGGAGAGCCACTGAGCTGGAGATGGCGCACCCATAGTATACAGGGTTGTGCAAAGGTTCCCGTATACTTTGAAAATCTATTTTATTCACTAATCAACGGATTTTTGGAGATTCTGATGAGCGTTTTTTTTAATTCTACGGACATTTTTTATACGAAATTTTTCCCATTATAGTGAATTTCAGTCTTTATTTGATATTTTTTTCTTTGGAGCTATGAAGCCTAGAGAGAATCGAAGCGCTAATAAAAGTGTACGGGAACTTTTGCACAACCCTGTAGGCATGCGTGCCTGAAAGTCATAATTGTTGGGCTCATCGCTCCTAGTCATCATTCGTTCCTATGGGATTCCCTCCAATTTCTCGAGTGAACCTAAAGTTCAAGGCCTGCCTTTGCTGAGATTGCTTGACCTTCGAATGTGATAACGTTAGGCCATCCTTGCATTGTCACTGTCGAAGTATTTTACAACCGGTGTGAGGCATGTAGTCAAACGAACTTTAGTTCGCATGACTATATGCCTATTGCCTATTAAAAGGGAATTTTAGTTCTGGCTTTTACAAATTTAATGACTAATTTATCCAATAAAAGCTCAATACAAAAATATGCAATACCTTCGAGTTCCTCAGTGATGTCCACCATCTTCACCTAAGATTTTCCCAAAGATACACTTCTCTTCTAAATGTCTTCGTTCAGAGTTTCTTATTGCTTCGTTGCGGAGCGTAAGACCTTGCGCCTCACTATGATTGGGATGGCTTTTAGTTTACCATGTCTAAGTGACGTCATTGGTGTGATATCGGGAGTGTCGATGACATTGATCGATGAGTAGATGTGAAGGTTCGCGCTCCCTTGGATGAAAATAATTAATGAGTCCGATGTCGTTCAACCGCGTTCGTGTTTCTGATCAAGGTTAAACGGTACATTAATAAAGCCTCAAAGGAAGCATCAAAGAGGTAAAATCTGGATCAAGCCGGATATTCTTGAGAAATGGAGAAAGTCTACATTTCAATAAGGCTTTAAACACAATGTAACACGCCTGGTGGCATTGTGAAAGATGTTGTTAAGGTTGAAGGGGAGCGGACTTGGGCAAGTGTCCGATGTCTCCTAGTGGAAGTCAGTTTTTGAAGTGATAATGATGTCAGTTTTTCCTTACTTTTCATTCCTTGGCAAACAATTGCACATTCCACATCTTGGTCTTCTCATCTGACCTGACTGGAAATTCAGTCTCTCTTTAAGTTCAACGTTTAATTTGTTCTTACTGGGTCTTTTTTATCAAACGATGGAACAAATTGAAAGACCGTCTTAGCAATTCTTTCCTCATTTAACAGTTATGGAACCTTCACTTTTAAACGCTTCAATCGGTGGATCTTCGGCTGAATTATCGTGCTCCAAGTATTAATTTGCGTCCTGCACCTCTAAACCGATGAACCTGATGAACCTGAAAAATCCCATGATTTTTTTCTTATCGTGACACCTTCAAAAATAATAATTAATGAACTTTTAAATGCATTTCGGTAGTTCCAGTAGATTTCAAAGGAGTAGAAGCATCAGAAATGCCTGAAGAGTCCTCTTAATAACATTTTGTTATCTATGCTATTGCAGTTGGATGGAACATGTAAATTCATGACCGTCTATGTCAATCGAGTTTAATAAATGTAAATGGAACATTGTACGCCTTTTTGCATCCGTAATACAAGGGTTTTGAAAAGTTGTTTCTCTAAGGAAAATTTTAAGTCACAAGCAGTTAAACATCATCCCTCGGTCGAATGCAAGATTGACGAGATTGAGCTTGAAGTCACCATCGTTGCTCATTTCAGGTGTATTCCATAATAAAATTCATTTGGGAAAGAGTGGAACCTGCATATTCATGCAAGTCCAGTTGGTCTTACGCTCGGGACATAACAAAAAAGCCGACCAAAACTAAAGGGGGGAACCGACAAAAAAAACTTCCTGAGAGAACATGTCAGAGAATACTCAAGTCCTCGACACGCAATAAGCAGCTAGAGTCATTTTTCCCCCATTGGGTAGCCGTACCTTAAACTAATGTGGGGCCTTAGATACGCAGTGCCCTTGGAGAGATTTGCACATATATACTTTCCTATCGCGGCTATGCCATCTCATGGCGATTCTGCCTTTCCCGAGTAATCGACTCATTAAACAATTTGTTTAAAAGAATTGTTTTTGTATTATACGTTGTTATGATTGAGTCAATGCATGTGATGGACAGAGACCTTTCAAGAAAATTGATGAAAAGGATTGGACTTGAATGGTGGGGAATCACACATATAATAGGAAGAAACCTACCTACGAGGAGCTACTGACCTACTGCGAAGTACTATCGATGTTCTGTTGAAGACCATTCTTTAAGTTACAATCTGTTTGACAAGTCCTCTTTCAAAGGGAATGCTTGCATCGATTTTCATTCATTGTCTCCTTGTAAAACCCGAGCTGTCAGCGGCACAACACGAATATTATAGTCTTACCTCTCAGAAAATGTTGGTAATTTCCAGTTATGGGCCGAATCGATAATCTTTTCGGACCCTGTTGAGCGTATACAACTGTCAGTCTATAGTCAACCTACGACCGTCCTACTTCGAATGCATCAATTGAGCAAGAATGGATGGTCGCATTAGCATTCATGAAAATTTCATGGGGAGAATTGCATTGTCTGGAACCAAACTAAGATAGAAGCATCATGAAGAGGGAAGAGGGAGAATTCAAATGTCATTCCAGTTTTTCGTTCCTGAGTCTTGAACGACGTTTCGGAAGACCGTTTGGATATGGGTGTTGGGTTGGTCTGAAAAAGGCGGAATGAACTAGGTGAGGAAATAACAAGAAACGAAGTGCTTCATCACGTGGGTACTTTAATGCTTTCAATAAGTGTAGGAAAATAAAACCAAAAATAAATAATATTTTCCCGTATAGCTGAGACAACACCTACTCATTTGCACATCATACATCCATAAATACCCTGAATATCACGTACATGAATAATGTAAATATGTCAATGAGTGGTTTTGCTGAAATAAGAGTCGTCCGTGGCTCGAGATATAGCAATGACGCGAAACACAGTTATTACGAGTGAATATGACAAATAGGTATAGATATATTTACAGATGTAATCTACCTGAAAGAGCAGAGCAAATCCTGAATCCAGCATACTAAGGTTTCCGCCAGTGATTGACGAGTGCTGACAGTTGGATCTCCTCAAGAACGGACTTCATTCAGAGTGTCCCCCGTCTCCAATATCCCTGTCCGTTTCCAGGGTGTCATTCCCTGACAGAGTGGGACCAAGAGATAATGCTCCGTAATGTATTGATTGCCCTTCACAAGTGAAATTCTGTCGGACTCACAGGTGATGATGACACTTCGCTTCGGTCCCATCCTGTCGTTCCGAGGTTTCCTCCAACCGTAAAGGAGCATGTCCATAATCCACTCCAGTACTTCCAGGAGGGAGATCATGGAGAATCCCATGTAGAGTCCAATCAAGCCTCCCAACGTGCCAATGAAGTTCGACCACTGCTCGAAAAAATAAGTTCCAGATCTAGTTGCCGTAAATTTTAGACAATTTTCAGAGTCTGTGAAATATTTGTCTCACTGGGTACATGAGAGTCTCTACAACTTTCTCCACCGCCATGCTCTGGTAGTAAACGTTCACCAAGGCGAAATTCTCTCTGAGAAAAATTATGTACACCTATGAGCTGACTGCGCCATATTATTCAACCAATGTTGCAGTCGTATTGCCATCGTCATGTTGAAGGTGGAAAATTGAATATTGTCAGATGCTTGCAGATAAAAGGACGCATGATATTAATTTCCCTTACTCACTATTGAATATTACACTTGTATTTAAAAATGCATGTGCCTTCTGATTAGCATCAATATCATTTTGACTTGGTATTTCTCCCAACAGTGTCGAATGGCATCAAAACCGTATCCTGTATCCTGCATGGCATTGTTCCTATGAAACGATTGTAGTGACATATTCAAACAAAATGAAAGAGAAAAGCATATAGGACTTTTTTCATTACCATGTCATACTTATTTAATAATTATTTGGTTAATGACGAATGTGAACTAGCGTACTACTCTACCACTGTCTTACCTCACAAGTAGTCGAGCGAAAGCAAATTTAGGAACAAAAAGGAGTAGGTTAGCTACTCTAAGTCCTCGTCGTGTCAGAGCGCTGAGTAGACCCGGCAGCTGTTACTGGTCTCAAATTTCTCCTGTCTGAAATATATGCAACCGTTTAGTTGTGGCATTTTAATAGATCAAGACTCAAGACAAATTGTGAGATTTACGTGCAAGCCTTCGCAGGACAGTAGTCTCCTCCTCGAACCTCACCAATGATTTTGTCCTTGATTTTCCCATAGCCTCAAATTTCAGTGAAGGGAATAAAAAAATGAAATTTGTGGAGAAAGTCCTATTATGCTCAAAGAGAAAAATGGAATATTTCAGGTTTTGTGTGCATTCTTATCAGTTACCCCATTACGGGTTAAGTATTTTGTGGGGCAAAAGCAAGGTGGAAAACCCACGCCAGTCCCTCTTGGCTCGTTTTAATTTTTCTCCCTTTTTGACGAAAATATGTTATAATTTTTTTACCTTTCACGACTATCAATCAGTAGCGCAGCAAATTTAAGAATATGGAGACCTTTAAATAGGCATATCATCATTTTTCTACGAGGAAATGACAATTTTCTTCTTAGAGGTATTCTCATGAAAATGAAAATTCATAAAAATTTAAATATGACTTTTTCTTTAATTCTAATTTACTCTTAATGACTAATATGACAGAGCAAAAATTAACTCCCAGCCATTGTATATTAAAAGATGCCTAATTAGGATAATTAAGATACAGGTCAAGATCAGTCTATAGGAAGCTAAACTAAACTCCAATTGAACCTTCCTAATTTTTTAACTGAATGAAATATTTTGAATTTACAATCAAAATAAATTCCTTCGTTTCCATAGAACTCTTCTGCAATAACTAATGAGAAAAGTAACCATAAAGTCATGTGTTCTGTGCTCCTAGAACTGTAGGCAGAGCAGGTACGCTGGAGGAGTCATGAAGAGATAGATTAAGTGCTCTAATAGTTCAGATTTAGTAATGGCTTTGCAATCTTCAATGCATGTTTAGTCCAGCATCCGGGGGGAAGAGTAACGTGAGGAAATATATGAGTGTTCGTGCCCTCATATCAGAAACTCAAGTAAAATGTGTATCATTCTAGCGAGGTAGAACCAATCCTTATTCTTTGGAGTGAATCTGACACCAAAAGGCAAATCCCACATGTTAGCAATAATGCATAACCTACATTAATCTTCTCGTCAGCAGAAGCCTTTGCTGCTTCATTCTCAAGATTTTCTACCTTTAAGAAAATAGGCAGGAGTTAGAAAAAGCATGGTCTGATTTTTTTTCCCATGGGAATGAGTATTATCTATCCCTCATAGAAAATAAGTCAAATGTATTTTTTTAAACATACTATATATAGAAAGACAGGTTTATCTGCCCTCATCCGGGCAAAGGGAGTCCATGGAACAGTCTCTTTCCCTTCATGAGGGTGAAACTAACATAATAAAAACGCATCGCAAAAAATAGAAAAGGAGGAGTTAATTTGTATTACATGAATTGGCATCACATCTTCTTACGTGTTAGATTGCATTCATGGGACGTGCTTCCGTCTGCCTTCAGAAGAAGAGCATAGCGTTCCTTCAGGAGGCAGTCTTGGCCGTCTTCAAGGACCTGCATTACGCGACGGCTAAAGCTCATGTCCAAACAAAGCTGGCGCATAAGGGAACAGAAAAACACGTGGTCAAGGATTAGGGATGTCTATGTGTGGATTAAGCGAGAAATCATCATGCACCTCCTTGGAATATTTCGTTCCACTGGGAACATTAAATATATTAGGGTCGAATCGCTCGATGAGGTAAGAATCCATGGCACAATCCCCTCCAGCGTCGGGATGCAATCGCTCGAACTCCACCATCCGGATCCCAACGTTTGAAACCTTTTGGAAGTTCACATCAAATCCTTGCTCGAAAGGATCGGAATTGCCATTAGAATGATGAATTCCAAGCCTGAACCCCTCGGCTCCCGAGAGTAGCAGCACGCTGTTCGAGGCGTACGATGTCAGAACCAGTTGAAGACCCTCCTGTCCGATTCAGGAAGGAGAATGGATGTCATTTGTTGTGGTAAGTCTAAGGTTTTAACATTTCTCACCGAAGGCTTCGTGCCCTTGAAGAATTCCGGATCTCTGGAGCCATATCCATTGTTCCNTTGGTATTTCTCCCAACAGTGTCGAATGGCATCAAAACCGTATCCTGTATCCTGCATGGCATTGTTCCAATGAAACGATTGTAGTGACATATTCAAACAAAATGAAAGAGAAAAGCATATAGGACTTTTTTCATTACCATGTCATACTTATTTAATAATTATTTGGTTAATGACGAATGTGAACTAGCGTACTTGAGATGGTGACAGAATGGAGTGTTCATCAGCTCGCTTTCGTTTAAATCCTTGTTTTTCCTCATCCAATCGATGAGATTCAGGAGCAGCACAGTCTCGCGACTCATCTGGGCCGTCGACAATGACCATTCAAATTTCTCCTGTCTGAAATATATGCAACCGTTTAGTTGTGGCATTTTAATAGATCAAGACTCAAGACAAATTGTGAGATTTACGTGCAAGCCTTCGCAGGACAGTAGTCTCCTCCTCGGACCTCACCAATGATTTTGTCCGTGATTTTCCCATAGCCTCAAATTTCAGTGAAGGGAATAAAAAAAATGAAATTTGTGGAGAAAGTCCTATTATGCTCAAAGAGAAAAATGGAATATTTCAGGTTTCGTGTGCATTCTTATCAGTTACCCCATTACGGGTTAAGTATTTTGTGGGGCAAAAGCAAGGTGGAAAACCACGCCAGTCCCTCTTGGCTCGTTTTAATTTTTCTCCCTTTTTGACGAAAATATTTTATAATTGACCTTTCACGACTATCAATCAGTAGCGCAGCAAATTTACAGAATATGGAGACCTTTAAATAGCCATATCATCATTTTTCTACGAGGAAATGACAATTTTCTTCTTAGAGGTATTCTCATGAAAATGAAAATCCATAAAAATTTAAATATGACTTTTTCTTTAATTCAAATTTACTCTTAATGACTAATATGACAGAGCAAAAATTAATTCCCAGGCATTGTATATTAAAAGATGCCTAATTAGGATAATTAAGATACTGGTCAAGATCAGTCTATAGGAAGCTAAACTAAACTCCATTGAACCTTCCTAATTTTTTGACTGAATGAAATATTTTGAATTTACAATCAAAATAAATTCCTTCGTTTCCTTAGAACTCTTCTGCAATAACCAATGAGTAAAGTAACCATAAAGTCATGCGTTCTGTGCTGCTAGAAGTGTAGGCAGAGCAGGTACGTTGGAGGAGTCACGAAGAGATAGATTAAGTGCTCTAATAGTTCAGATTTAGTAATGGCTTTGCAATCTTCAATGCATGTTCATCCAGGGGGAAGAGTAACGTGAGGAAATATACGAGTGTTCGTGCCCTCATATCAGAAACTCAAGTAAAATGTGTATCATTCTAGCGAGGTAGAACCAATCCTTATTCTTTGGAGTGAATCAGACACCAAAAGGCAAATCCCACATGTTAGCAATAATGCATAACCAACATTATTAATCTTCTCGTCAGCAGAAGCCTTTGCTGCTTCATTCTCAAGATTTTCTACCTTTAAGAAAATAGGCAGGAGTTAGAAAAAGCATGGTCTGATTTTTTTTTCCCATGGGAATGAGTATTAACTATCCCTCATAGAAAATAAGTAAAATGTATTTTTTTAAACATACTATATATAGAAAGACAGGTTTATCTGCCCTCATCCGGGCAAAGGGAGTCCATGGAACACTCTCTTTCCCTTCATGAGGGTGAAACTAACATAATAAAAACACATCGCAAAAAATAAAAAAGGAGGAGTTAATTTGTATTACATGAATTGGCATCACATCTTCTTACGTGTTAGATTGCATTCATGGGACGTGCTTCCGTCTGCCTTCAGAAGAAGAGCATAGCGTTCCTTCAGGAGGCAGTCTTGGCCGTCTTCAAGGACCTGCATTACGCGACGGCTAAAGCTCATGTCCAAACAAAGCTGGCGCATAAGGGAACAGAAAAACACGTGGTCAAGGATTAGGGATGTCTATGTGTGGATTAAGCGAGAAATCATCATGCACCTCCTTGGAATATTTCGTTCCACTGGGAACATTAAATATATTAGGGTCGAATCGCTCGATGAGGTAAGAATCCATGGCACAATCCCCTCCAGCGTCGGGATGCAATCGCTCGAACTCCACCATCCGGATCCC
This sequence comes from Darwinula stevensoni, assembly GCA_905338385.1. Taxonomy (NCBI): domain Eukaryota; kingdom Metazoa; phylum Arthropoda; class Ostracoda; order Podocopida; family Darwinulidae; genus Darwinula; species Darwinula stevensoni. The sequence goes on along the minus strand of CAJPEV010000747.1, from coordinate 68,365 downwards.
AACGTTTGAAACCTTTTGGAAGTTCACATCAAATCCTTGCTCGAAAGGATCGGAATTGCCATTAGAATGATGAATTCCAAGCCTGAACCCCTCGGCTCCCGAGAGAAGAAGCACGCTGTTCGAGGCGTACGATGTCAGAACCAGTTGAAGACCCTCCTGTCCGATTCAGGAAGGAGAATGGATGTCATTTGTTGTGGTAAGTCTAAGGTTTTAACATTTCTCACCGAAGGCTTCGTGCCCTTGAAGAATTCCGGATCTCTGGAGCCATATCCATTGTTCCTCATGAAATCGTCTGTGGCCGGACGCTGGACGAGTTTGTCTGCGTTGGGGTTGAAGGTCACGCAACTTCCATATGTTTTCGTTGGCGAGTATTTCAAGTCACTGAAATGTAAAATATTTCGTAAAAAGAGCAGAACAGTATATTGTTAAGAATTTCATCGCATAACATCTTGAAGAAGTGCCAGATGGTTTAGTATTTGTGCAATATCCCCTCAGAAGAGAAATTCATTTCCCCATAAATATGGCGGATACTAGATGGTTATTTTTGAGGATTTACAGTGACTGGAAAAGGAATATCAGCTGGAGAAAGAATTTGCTCTTACCCTACGCTGCAAGGAATCCTATTGAAAGTGCAGTAGCGCATCGAGTTAGAGACGTCAAGAACATAGTTTCTCCAGTAATTTCTCGAATCTTCCCGGAAGTCCTCCAGTGTGTAATTACTGGATTGGACCAATTTCTGGAGTTGCATCTTCGCCCTCGGGACATTGATTCCTGAAAATGCCCATTTTACATTTGAAAATGTAGAAAAAAGCCGAAAAAATTATTTACACGTCAAACCTTACCTTTTCCGGGCTATAAATGTTATTTAATTTGTATTTCTAACATTTCGTGTCTCATGTCCATTTTTATATTTGAATTTTTCTCATGTTTATCCAGATAAGACAGAAAATTATCTAAATAATATATAGAGGTTAAATTTTGTACGTTAATTTATTATTTTCGAGAAAAAAAGGTATAAATCGAAGTTTCGATTCAAATCAGTCACTTCTGTCATGCCTGGTCGCCTGGAAGGCATCCGCAAAACCGAAGTGCGTTCACAGGCGAGACGAGAGGGGTGGTTTGACCACGCAGGTCAACCATCGTGTTCCACTTCATCCTGTGGTCTCTTGATAAACCCTCGGGGCACTGCATTGTCTGCTGAGAGATTGACCCACAAGCCAGAGATTTTGCATGGATCTTTCGCCCTGTCGTATTCACTCCGGCTAGTGCGAGTAGTTCGTGCGTCTCGAAGAGAGTCTTATATAATCACGTTCTACCTTTTCTTGAGTTTATTTCCGTTTTGCATACGGTTTCTTGTATTCATGGTGCTATAATTTTTGTCGGTAGAGCTTTAAGCATCAAAGCCGGTGCAACTCACACATTAGGTTCGTCTGACATTCGAGTACGTGGCTTACCTCTTTACCTACCTAATCATTATTACCTCAACTATCAAGATACCGCCTTTACACATTCATATTTGAGTTTTTCCATTTAAAAAATGGAGTCTTCTCCATTGCCTTTGAACAGTCACTTGAAAAAAGAAAATGTTTTTCTTCTTGGGGTGTGAGCAATCACAAGAATCTTTTTTTTAACAGCAGATTTCAGTGCATGCATCACTTGACCCGTCGAGCCGCTATAGATGGGGAACTTCGGAGATGAGATGACAACGTCAAGGTAAATGCAGTATATGTATCGAAACTTGATTTCTTTCTGCTAGCAACCCACACATCCCTTATGACGAGCGACATTCTTTTTATATTCAATTTCTATCCCCCCCCCATCCCCTGGGGGCAACAGTATTTGGGTATGGCATGGAGAACGAGGTCGAAATGCATCACATGCGGGAGATATGCTCACAGAACCAATTTGAAGACTTTTGATAATGAATAAATATTGATGCGAAAACTTTACGCGATGAAAGCGCATTAAAAGGACAACGGATATTTTCACCACCCAATGCGCCAATTTCATGCCCTGAATATTCCGCGTGTATGCTTCGTTTTACCAGGAACGAATTCCACTTGAAATATAACTATTCTCGAATCTTACGTCTTTCAAGGCCCTTGGTCAATGGATTCAACAACTATGTTCATCGGTGGCCTTCCCGCTTCAATGCCAGTCAAACATGCCCCCGAAATCGCCATAAGCCGTAGGAAAACGCTCGATGCGTCATAGTGCATTAAATACCTGTAGGTTACGAATATATGGAATTTCCGCTGTCATGTCATGGGGAGTGCAAACATCGTAGTAATTTATTTAATAGATATTGGAGAAAACTGCGCAGGAAATACGATAGGTTCCTGTCCGGTGAAGAAAGAACTAAAAGGGATGGGAATAAGATAAATGTCGTCAACAGTTCACGAGGAAATAAAGCAACGGTGCACAGTAAAAAGGAAAAAAAAGCAATGCCCAAGAAAGTAATGGGAAATAACAGGGATAATTAATCTGAGTGAATCGGATTCCGTTCAGGGCACATGAAAATGTGATCAGGAGTTCTATTTACTTCTCTTTTCAGGAGAGTTCGTGTTAAAAAGAAGGATTCAAACCCGTCCTATTTCCTGTAAGATTATGACCGGGAATTAGGAAGATTATGACCGTAACATTAGTTAAGGCGTAGTGGGGCACTTTCCATGGAAAGCGAAAGCGATGGGGCTACGGCTGTTGTGCACAAAGAACAATCAATGTTACGTGTTTTTTTCATGAGCGTATCGCAAACGAACAATTTCGGCATTCATATCCCAATCCCACGTTTTTTTCAATGCCCCCAGTTTTCCCAATGCTATCTTCAGAAAATATGTGATACGTATTATGGACTCGTGACAATAGGAGAGGGTAGTGGTTTATCCTATGGTAGCTGAGATGCTTTGGAAAGGGACTCACGGGACAATTCGGCAAAAGGTTTGACGCAAGTCTCCTGCATCCCGTTCGAGTCCTTCTTGTATACCGTATCCTCAACGAGAGAGGCCCCGCCTGCCGCCGGCTGATTCCATGATTCCTCCCGCAACAGCAGCGCCTTGAGCATCCTCTCAAATGCTTCATTGATCTTCAAGAGCGGCTGAAGGACAGGGGAGATGTTCGGATCGTCGCTCAGGTTTTTCAGAAGAGGCGTGTTGGGGCAGATCGTGACGGCTGGGAACGGGAGACTTTCCTTCACCTCCATCTGCGTTCAGAGTCGACATCAGGGTCCCAAGCATTCACCCAAAAATTAATTATTAGAAATATATCTACAAGGGTGATTTCTGCGATTCTACCTTTGTCGTTGTCATCGTTGGTCCAGACATGTAGACGTCCAAGGTGTCTATGATTCCGTATATCATATAGCCTAAAGCGATGAAGAAGACAACAAGCCAGAACAGTTTTCTGAGCCATGAGGAATCCGAGAATGCAGAACGACCCAGTGCCTGAACGAAGACATACACGCCATCGAAGGATTTACATGGTAGCTTTGGCCTATGACATTGTTTGCAGCTCCTCCCTCCCCCCCTCCCCCCATGGAGCCCACACCTACCAGCAATCGCAACGCATTCGAAGGACAAGAAAAAAAATTATGGTGCAGATGGAAAAACGCGCAAATTTTTGAACAAATTGTCAATAAGTCATTCAGTGATTCAGTTATGTACATTCCAGGATAAATGCATCAGTGACCTGTATCCATAAGAAAACTTCCTAAATTTAACTTCAATTGGTTTAGGCGCAGAAACATTTTGAAACCTGGGACTGAATTTGTTGGCATTTCCCTCTGTAGCTCGCCCAATTGCCATAAGCGACTGTTAGTGCGATTGACTGGTTTGATGCGACTTGTCCATCGTGTTAGCTGTCATTGTGCGTTGGTCCTTGTCGTATATAGCAGTGTCGAAGCGTGTTTCTGGACTTAAGGGTGAACTGACTTCATGGAAGACAGCTTGTGGGGCCGAACAAAAGGCACGGAATCTTATCATGAACCTTTTATTTCTGAACAGAATGCCCCCCATTGACAAACACAATTATAACTTTCACTGGCTAAGCGGCCTAGCATTAATGACGTAGAAAGTGAGAAAACAGCAGAAGATAAGGGAGAAAATTGATTTTCTCTATGAAGAGGTGTGTTATCTTGAATCACCTAGGAAGGGGAACTCGTTTGTATATCATTTGCTTCGCCCTGTTTCATGAAGTTTGAATGAAGGCTACCTTCGAACGCCAAACGGAGCACTAAAGGCCTTACCTTCTTTCTCAGAATGACAAAACCCACTGACCGAGTACAAAATCTGGATGAACAAAAACTTTAAATTCTTTCGTTTTGCCGAAAATTGGAGGCCCAAGTAAGTGCTTCCGTTCGATATAATGAACGTGAGTAATGGCCTCCATTGCAGTAGTAATAGCCTTCAGTAAGCAATAGCCTTCATTACTGCCACGATATCGCTAGCTAAGTTGGGCATGAAAGCCTAATCACAACTTCCGACCGAACAGCAGAGAAACGCAATGACGCAAATTTTAAGAACCCTTTGAAGAAATTGTGGAACTTCACTGAAATCACATGAGTCAAAACTGCTGAATGGTAAGTCGGGGAAACTTTCAGTGATTGGTAAATGAATTTCACTCGAAATGTGAATTTTAAAACTGCATTTTTCCCGCCCGTGGTCAATGAACCCATGAACCATGTTTGACTCATGAGTCAAAGGATCCTGACCTCCGCATTTTCGAATCCTGACAGCTGCTAGGAAGGCCAAAAATCGAAATCTCACTCACGTGTCCGGAGAATCTGTTGAGGAATCTGACGGTGATGGGGCCGACCCCGAAGGTTCCCTCCGCTTCGTCTTCGAACTGGATCTCCGCCACCCTCCCCCTCGCCCCGAGATCTATAGCCACCTTGTTCTTCATTTCGCCTGCTTCTTGAAAGGACGCTGAACTGATTCCTCTCGGTCAGGCTGAGTCATCCAAAGCAGTTGGAGAGAGGCGACTGAGTTGCGACTGGCCGGGATCGCATCTCGGGTAGGCCTGAAAGACCTCATTCCCTGGAAATGGAACGAACTATACGGATTCTGCGCATTTTATACTTCCATCGGTGTGATACAAAGTAGTTAGACTTCATCGATCGATCGTGACAAGGCCAGGAAATAAGTTTGAGGATTTTTTTTTACTTGAGGATTCCAGCGGTGACACTCCCTAATGCCATATCATAATACTATAACGCATGTCTCTCTGTGGGGACGAGTGAACCTGGAGTAATACTAACTTTGAACGATCATATGAGTTAATTCTCACAATTCTCACAGTCCATAATCTGATCATTGTTTCCACTCGATTGCGTATATTTGTATTTCTAGTTTCTTATTTGCATGGATGCCGTGTCTTGCTAATTGCAATAAAATAATTTCTAAGTAAACTTGTTTCCGCCGAATGGGTTTATGATAACGGAAGATTTCTATGATACCATAAATGGGTTTTCATCGCTAGCAGATTTACGAAAATTTCACGAATCGCATTTACTTAACTTGCAGGTGATCATTCATGCAGGAACGATCAAACTCGCGTTTGCTTTAGGCGTCTCCCAGAGCTGCTTTGCAGCCGGGGAGCGATTCCTTCTGTTGATCTTCACGACCGCATCCGGAGTGAGCGGAGGACGAGTTTCTATAGGATGGTTGTCATTTTCTTCTAATAGAAAGGTAAATTATGCGGGAAGTCATGGTCCCACACACGGCATTGATACCGGGCACTTGAGAAAATCTTCCAGGGAACATAATTAAAATTGGATTGCAACTAAATGACTGCGCTTATTCCCTCTTCCTCCCGTAGCCGAACTAGGGGAGGGGGGGGGGTACAGAAAAGCAACATCTACCCAAAAAATATTTTTTGTTCCACAACGAGATTACTGCCCTGCTCGGTATTCTCTTCTGCTGTTATGGTGGGGGCAGAATATTACTATTTCTTCAGCAAAAAATATTTACGGGAAGATAATGAGTCTCAGAAAAGAGTGTCAAGGTTTCCGGGTGGAGACGAGCGTATCCCTTGACCGTCTCGTGGCCCCACGTCCTATCAGGTCTGGAATCTGGTTTTTTGAACGCGGTTGGCGAGATCGTCGTATCGACAATGATATTGCTCATTGAATTCACTTGACGACTGATGAACTGACGTTCATTGAGACTTTTATATTTGTGAGTTGAGATGACATGACAGCAGAGTATTCACAACCTTATCCGGTGTCCATAGCTGCGAGACTGAACTCCATATTCAAAATAATAGTTGTACATTCGGTATTCTTTGTCTTTCGGTGGAAAAGTCTGCCTTCCTCATGTGCTCAAGAGAAGCAGCAGTTAAACAAGATGAAACAAAAAAAGAACGCAACGAAAAGAAGCGAAAGAGAGTCGAATAAAGAGAAACTAACTAATGCCCGGAGCATTAGCCATCTAATGCAGCATTAGCCAGGCGAAGTATATCCTCCGAATATCCCCTATCCTGATGACGCGGATCGAACGTGCATCAAATGTACCTCGTATGATGCTGCCCGAGCTGTGGCGGAGTCAGAGCGAGGGACAGAGCCTCATCGAGATACGACCTCCGCCAGTGTCCAAGGGAGAATGGTCGAAGAGTTCGCAGTGACGCATTCAGTAGCGTAGTTACTTCCACGGCGAGTGAAAGATGCCTTCACGCGCCAAGCCCCTTGGAAGGGTCTTGCCCCCCTGCCAAAGGAAAGTTGATCCCGCGCTGGCGGCTGTTGGATCATGGGGTCAACGACTAGAATGGGCTCAGCGTATGTCTTGCCCCCATTCGTGTTTCGCTCAAATTCCACCCAAGTGTCTGTGTTAAAATGCATATTTTTGAACTCACTTATTTTGTGGAAGTGCTGGAACGAGCGGACGTGGACAATGCTATCTTGCATGAAAGTGACCTTGGCTTGGGTGTGTGTCCATAAATGGGTGCGCGTATGTTCGTGTGTGCAAGTACGTGCATGTGTGTGATAGTGTATGCGTCTCCTACATAGGTTGATGGCAAAATACAAGTAATCTGGCTTCACCAGCTCGTTCTCCCTTCCATACAGTAAACGTTATGCTGTCTTATGGATCTGGCAGCTGCTATGGAAATGATATCGCATTATCTGATCCAGCGGCTTCCGTTTTATGACTGATCTACATATGGTATTCTCCCTCTAGAATATGTGAACCCAAGTCCTCGTGAGTGCGTATTGGTGTTTCTTATGAATTTCTCCTTTGCTACGAGCCCTCCCACTCATTCAGCAGGGAGACATCATCCCCTTTTTCCGATGCGATGGTTCATTTTCAAAATCAGGAAAATTGCATTAAAAAACTGCTATCCTCAGATGCAACTTGTACTATGACCGATACGACTCTAGTTACATCGAAGACATCATCGACGATTTCGCACAGGGTTCTGACACGTCGCGCGATCGAGGAGGGGATGGGAGAACCAGAGTTCACAATAAAACTCGGGAATTTGAGTCGCGAGTGACAGTATGACTGTAAGATAAAGCAGGGAGAGGCGTCTGGTCTAGATAACAGAAAGGAAAAGGCGCAACCGCCCTGCACTATTGACTTCGTTTAATGGAGTGTTTCTTGTAATGGAGTGGTTCGTGTAATGGAGCATATGGTACATGTTGAGATGGGAAGACAGCGACATTTCAATCGAATCAGAGCAGTCCGGATATTCCGATCCTGCATAAATGAGACATGACCATAAACAAACCAGGGTTTAATGGAAAGACCATTGAAGAATGTTCTCATGGGATGAAACCATTCGAAAATCTCTATTCTGCCTAGTTCGAATTACCGAGTCCACATTCTTCCATTTAATATTTTTACGTTTCAATTTTTAGCAAATAAGAAATGGGGTTCCGTGAATTTCTGTGTCACTACTCCCAATCTCTTCGGATCGGATACGGTAGTTTCGAACCAAACAAAATTCCACTTTTCCTCCTCCTTTGTAAAAATATAACTTTTGCATTGCCGCAAGCAAAGAAAGAGCGATGAAGTTGTCTTCTTATGTGCGAGAAAACCGAACTCCGACATCATGTTTTCGTATTTTGCGTCAACCTGGAATATTCTCACATGTGGCCATAATGTTCTGGGAAACATCAGAAAAGCCCTAAACGGATTTGGACCAGGAATGCAATTTTTTTCAGCGGACGAGGACTATCAACTCATTATTATACAATACACAACATGCTAGTCTCTCAATGCAGCACCAAGCGGTGCCCCGTTAATGGAATGCGAAATTGCACATTGCTTAGGCAATGCATCCTTTCAAAATAGGCCATGTATGATGATGATAAGGAAGAACGATAGATCTTTATGCTATCAGGCAGTTTTCATAGATTCAAAGACATTGCTTATTTCAGGCCTTTAGTTTATCTATACTACTTTTAAACATATAATACGAAAGCTGCACGTCCCTACGTACGTTCGTACTTCCTGGGGAGAGGTGGGGATGGGCGGGCGAAGAGGGCGGGGGGGGCGGTGAGGAGGGGCGGGGAGCGGTGAGGAGAGTGGGGGGGCGACAGTGGAACTTTCGCGGCTGTTCTGGGGTGAAGGAGAAGGGGGAGGGGGGGTTGGGGACGGAGGAGGTGTGGGGAGGCTGGGGGGTTGGGCTGGTGGGTGGACGGAAGGAGGGGTGGAAATCGGTTATCGTCTTGCGCAGCATACAATATTGTTGATGTGCATCTCAACTCCATTTAACCAATGTCTAGGTACCGTCACAACATCATGGGTAATGCTAGTTTTAATAAATGTATTAGTCGGAGTGCCCTACACTCAATTTCGACTTAGTGCCAACTGTTAGACCTTTCGTAGCAGCTGTCCAGCTTATTGGTCCGGCGTACTTAGCATCATCTTATGAGCCAGAATGACAGTACATGTATGGAGTCTGATGCAATATTTAACTCTTGCCCTCGATCAGGTCTGATCAGGGTGAGAGAGAGTGCGACCATGTGTCCATGAGATGAGTTTGCTTTCTGGAGGCTAATCTTACATGAGACGAGTGATAAGCCAGCCCTAAACTGGCGTGTGTTCGTCATCCTGGCACTTCTGACACAGCCACCTTGCATTATCCTTCTTCCCCTCCTATTTCATCAACATTGTGTCCCACAGCTTTCCAACAATCCCTCTTGCAGGAAACGGTACGAACTCCTAGTGCAGTGGTTTTCGGTGACGCGTGACAAGAGGCTCACTTAATTAATTTGAGACAAGCGATACGAAGCAGATTCCTGACTTGGCTCCTGACTAACCAAGGCATGTTCATAAGAAGTATTAACAAGGGAATGAAACTTGATAATTCAATATGGTATTATTCATTGTGCACGTCCATTCCAGGGAGGCACTAGTGCAAGGAACGCCAAGAAAGTGTTATTCAAACCCATGCTTCATTGAAGGTCATTACAGAAATGGGGGAACACTCACAGACTGCCAAAGAGACTGCAGAGGTAAGACATCGTTTCAATGGATTCCTACCAATGTGAAAATGATATTGTCCAGAGTGATTTTATCATAAATTTCAATATCACATACCGGATATTATCATTGTGGGGGACGCTCTTCATTTTATCTGGTAATATATAACACTCCAAACCTGCAGAAAAATCCTGCTTAGTTCCGTTCCCTTATCTTTCCCTTACTTTCAACATTTTGAAGTGTGTTTGCAATATTTCATGAGAATTGGCGGAAGTGATAAACATGGCATAGGCGGCTTGAAGATGGAAAAGAAATCACGAACCCTAGGAGCCGCCGGAATAGGACTGCATTCTGGAGGAATTCCCTTGAAGAGAAGCTCTGCTGAGAAGCACCCTTACTCCTTGCTGTCACCGATGGGCTTTCGGGACATATGATTGCAGTGCCTGGGGATGCCCATCGGCAGAGTCATGAGTTGCTCAAACTGCTTCATGACCTATCGCGTCCGAAGCAGAAAAAATGGACAAGGTTTAATTCATCATAGGCATAAACACATGGATCTAGATATGGTGTATCTAACGAAGTAAATTCATTGGATTTCAAGCCAAATCGTTGCGTTTTATCGAAACTAATGATTATACCACCCACAGACCTGAGATTATTCTAGGTCTGCTCTAGCCTGGCAGAAAAACCATGGATCACTTCCATGTCGAGTAGAAGGCTACTTGTGGGGATAATTAAATCTGGTTTACTTTTCTCACCTTACAGCACCATTTGGAAGCACGTCCAGGATAACAGTTATCCTAGCTGACTTTGCTCCTCCATGCTTGGCATCTCTATGGGTTTCAGAGGAACACGAATAAATTTTGCTTCTCTGCTATCGTTTCAGTTTAAACAACTGCGAACTACTAACTACGGAAGTAAATCGGTGTAGCAAATTGAAGAAGAACCGAATTTCTTCAAATATATTAATGAGAAATCATCAATAAGCATATTGAAGCAGATGTTACAGGCATTATTTACATATTCCACGAGATCGTAGCCCTCCATATAATAGGATCTACTAGAGCGAAAGATTGGGTTTACATCACATCGTTTCTCACTGTTGCAGACAGAAAATCATGAATCCGTCCGCTCTTAAGACATCCACGTTGTGAATAGCATGACTCTCAGGCAAGCAATGACAGACAGAACTTCAACTGCTAGGACGTTGAATAAGCCATACCTAATATGAAATAATGGAACGAATTTCCCCCGGGTGAGAGTCTTCACAATATTACAAATCTAATACCACTGCAGCACCGTAATACCACCACATTCAAATATTTCGTATTCCCTCTCGAGGAACATGATACAATTAATGCATGCCATCATGAAAGACAATGGTAATACCTACCTTCGCAAGCATCCTGTCTTGGATAAGAAGACTTGCTGGAAATATATATTCGACCGTACCTTTTTTATTCACTCTCTTACCATATCTCGCAACGCAAATGTTACACTCTATCCTTCTTTCCGCGCGGCAGAATCATCAGTCGTTTTCGAGTTAGTGAGACTATTTACTTACGTTCTGCAGTGTGAAAGCACGTTTCCATTTGTCCAAACTTCGTACGGTATGGCAGAGGGAGATGACTCCAATTGAATATCTTTTAGCATGGCAATTTTGTGCATGGGATGGCATTCGCGTTCACATATGTTTGTCAGATGTGAAATATACTGAGCGAAAACCATACGATTATCACATCCAAACAAGTAGTCATCAATTCCTTAGGGAACCCTGACCGTAATTCGAGGGTAATTGGTTAGATAATAATTTTTTCCTATCTCCCAGAAAAAGTAATACACTTATTCAGTGTTCCAATATCAATATGCTTTCAACTTACGACCAGGCCAATGGAAAAAAAATCCTCTCAAACCTAATGCTTCAAGCTGCAATGAAGACTTTCTGAGGCGATTCCATGGAAACTCACTAGTAACCTGAATCATCAGTGTAAACTCTTTACAAACACGTATATGCTTAGGTTCATCGAGTATCGATGAGTACTAACTGAGAATTTCCTGTTTGCATAGGACTCCAGACTTGCATGCAAGTACTGTGAGCAGTTTTCAAGCTTTGGGAAATTGAAAAGCTATGAAAAAAGAGGAAGTTTGGACATTCGAAAGTGCCTCAAGATTTATATGGGGGCAGATGATGAACGATCCCTCATGGAGGCAGCGGGAGAATATGTAGCACGCCACTACCCAGATGCTTATACCAAGGCGTATTCCCTGCCTGAGGGATACATCCTGAGTGGTCCAAGATTCAGGAAGCTGTATGGAACAGCAAGGAAGGGGAAAGAAGATGTGGACATGCCCCTAGACCAGATTTCAGTTGCCAAAGTTTTCGATAAGGTCAAGGAAGCATTAAAAGATGTGCCGTCTCTCACAGTTTATGATTATTCCTTCACTGACACCTTGCTCAAGGGAGTCAATCGATTGCAGAAGATTAAGTTCATCAACAGTTTCGGTGTTGCCGAGGGTGACTTGGAGACCGGGGATCATGATGTTTTTGGAGTTGGAATATCTGGGGAAAACATCATTGGGCTTTTCTTTCAAATTAAGGGAGCAAAGCAGGCAACGAACCAGAAAACAATCAAGACATTGCTATGGAAAGCAACGGAGCAAGTTCAGAAAGACATAAACATCTTTCAGACTATGTGCGGGGAATTTTTGAATCCAAGCGTCAAGCTGGCAGGGTTTTCGGCATTTCCAATGCTTTCAAGGAAAGATTTGAAGAAAACAATTCAGTGTGACAATTGCAGGACGAGAATTCTCACTTCGGATGATCTTGTTACTATACAAAGTTTCAATGCATTTTTGGAAGGATGCAATATTGTGCTTGAGACATGGAACCCGGATTGCAAGTCCGTCATGAAGACCTTCAAGAGCATCTTTGACCTCTATGTTTCTGCAGCGTCGTTTGTGGACCTCCCTCGAAACCCCTCTCAGCTATTCAATAAGAGCGACGAGCAGATGCAGAAGATGCTGCTTATTCTCACTCCTCGACAAAGGGAACTCGTGAAGAGCAAGGAAAAGTTCGTTTTCATTTGCGGAGGTTCAGGGACTGGGAAAACATTTGTTCTGAAGAAAAGGGCTGAACAAATGGCTATGGAAAGTGACGTTTTGGTGATTAATATCGTCGGAGGACTCCTGACTGAGGAATTCCAACGTGATCTGAAAGGTAAGTTGATGCTTCACATATTCCAGAGAATGCCAATGGTATTTACAGAGGCTTACTTCAATGGAAATCAAGAAAATTCACAGGAAAAAAGTGCGAATGATGTGAACCGTAGACTGAAAATAATTACAGGAAGCATTATAAGGGTGGAGAAGTTAACAATCGTGGATTTTGGTAATGATATAACTTGATCCATTCCCCTATACCCAGGCAGACCTGGACCTCCGACCTTTGCACGCTGCAGATCCTCAAATCCGGAAGACGCATTGTGTGGGGGGGGGGGGATATCATCAAACGTCTCATACGATCTGGGCGATAGTCTCTGTGCTGTAAATAGGGTACATATATTTTTCATATTTCGCAGACGAATACTCCCTTTAAAGGAAAAGAGTCGGGCACACCAATGCCATGAGAGGCCAGTGGTTTCTCATTGTTTAGTAGATAGGTATGCCTCGTATCCTGTGTTTTTAGTCAGACTTTCAGAATGTTGCTTTGCTGCCACATCCAGTAAATTTTTCACATCTTCCCATTTGGGTATAACAGTCCCCTTCTGACTAGGAAAGTATCATGTTCTGCCATCCGTGCCCCTGAATCGCCGGTCTCCAGAACCCTCAACTGACGCAAAGGTAAGTCCGAAATTCTCACAATTAAAATGACCCCCCGGGGAAAACGTCATGAATGGTAGCCCTGGGAAGGGCTGTAGTCGGAACTAGAGTTTAAAAGGAGTGGCCCAGGCATTTTGCACATGTTCTACATCCTGCAGTTGCAAAATCCATCGAGATTCATATATCCATGGCAAACTCTTTGATTATAGAGTGATTACAACTCTGTTAGCTCTTGACAAACCAAGCCGTCTTAGGTTTCTCGTTTGACGAACCAGTTATAATAAGAGTTTTCCCCACAAAGAGTGAGGATTAGGATTTGAAAAAAGAGACAAGATGAACGTATCCAGAGTGGGAATCCACATCCCAACCAGGATTTAATACACTCCCAAAGATTTGAATATCGGAATTCCTTCTCGGTCGCATTGTCACACATGCCAAGCATTGCTTCCTTTCCCAAAAGAGCTTCCTTATTGTATCGCCCTCCCATAATATTGGTCTAGAATATTATATTATCATTTGTGTATGTAATACATTCGATATCGGTAGGTGAAAATTAGTTTTAATTGAATTTGAGATTGCTTATCGTAGCGTGAAACGGCTTGGAAATTAACCCTGAGACAACGTTAAAGGAAGTTTTTGATGAATATGGCAAGTTTTTCTTTGCAGTAGTTGTTCTATTTGAAGACTCTTATGCACCTTTTCCGTCGTTGTCATGTTCCTAAGAGTAGACAGCTGCATATATTATCATGTAATTTCGACCAGAAATTGCACTCTACTGTCGCCATAAATGAGTAGTGAAATAAAAAATGTTGAGGATTTTCTTGGACATCTTATAATGCAGTGGTGTTCAAAGTGTGGCCCACTTCATGGTTTTATGCTGCCCACTACGACTTAATAATAATTGACTTTTTCAAACTTGACCGTTTTATATGCACTGGTGAATAATATCGAATAACAGTTTTTTTCATTACCAGATTTTGGATCTTTTGGTAAATTCAGTGTTGCTTACATTTTTAGGTACATGCAATACCTGTTTACATTAAGTTGCTAATGTATTTTGTCATGCACCTACTAAATGACTAACATTTGGAAGCTCCATATACTGAAGAGAGCAAATGTCTGTCCTCGCAAGTGAATGAAGTTAAGGCCAACGAAATAAGTATTAATAAAAAATACAACTTGTAACAAAGTAGCACCTAGAATCGATGTGTTTAAATGAGCACCGTCTCCAAGTTTTCGTTATTAAGAGAGGTGGATTTGTGAACGGATGTGGTAGGAATAAGCAGTTTTCGATTGCTGCTTATGTTTTAAGCGGGACTTCCCGGTTTAGAGTAGCTTGGCAACGAGATCTATGGCTAGATGAAGTGTTAACCGTGGGGAAATGTATATTTTCCAATGCGACTCACTCCAGGTTGACTAAAGTTACTAGTGCGGCCCACTCAAAGTGAACCAAATTATCCATGCGGCCCTCGCCTGAAAAAGTTTGGGGATCACTGCTCTAACGTTTCAAGAGAATCGGGTAGGATTTTTCAGATTAAGTTGAACTAGGCTGCATTAAAAAAAAAGTTTTCCATATGTTTCTGAACAGATAAAAGGAACATCGAGTTGGTGGACGGGAGAGGTGAAGGCTTGGGAGGCGATGTAGGAGAGTTAAAGAAATATCTAGAAGAGCGAGGGAATGGAAAACATGTTCTCATGGATGAGGTTTCTATCACCCAAGGGTTCCAGGGAAGTATCTCCTCGGAAGCCCTTTCCAGACACTGGGAATGGATTGTGGACATGAGGAACCATGTGAAGTCCATCACTATTTCCTTCCGTCCTAATGACCAATCCTACACAAAAGACTTTCCCATCCAGGATGTGAAGCCCTGTGGTTACGAGGTAACTCTATTAGAGGCAGTGAAGAGAAATAGCAGAAAGGTCGCCGAGTTGTTCCTTGCAATTGGGGATTATCCGCGCCAGATATTCATATCCCTTGAGAAGACACTTCCGCTTGAGATGAAGCAATCTAGGGAGGGATTTCTTCCAGTCCTGTTTCCCATCCCCTCTTGCTTTTCCATTCACCCGAGCGAATGCAAGAGCGAGAAGGTATGCGAGGCCGTGAGGGCCTCGCACGCCATTCATGCCATACACGAGGAGTGCTCCAAATCATCGGAGAAGATTCCACTCTTCATCGTGGTTGATGATGTGAAAAGAAAGAATGCTGTCGTCAACGCGATCACTTCTCTATATCCGTCCATAGCACTCATATTCCCCGACTTCAATGAGGACCGCAAGGTATTGGAATTCTATGGAAATGGGGACTCAGAAGGCTCATTTCCCATCGTCGTCGTGACGGAGAGTGAAATGGTTGGATGTCACCCGAAAAATGTGACAGTGGTGGTCGATTTTGCACAGTCGGAATGGCGTAACTATATTCGATTGATAGCAGCGACGGGGGATAAGAGGAAGATCATCGTGATCGAAGAAGAACAACTGAGGATAGGGAAGTTTTCTCGCGTCACGAAGGAAATCCCAAATTGGACGATTGTGGAGAGAAGCGTTGATGAAAATCTCAAAGAAAATCTGGAGAAGGCGTGGCAACAGTGGGATGAGAAGAAAATAGAAAATATTGAGAAGGAGGCCTTCTCTCCAGCATCCTTTCCTGTAATGAACATGAACTTGGACTGGATAGAAGGAGAGGAGGAGAGAGACGTGAATTTGATGCTTGGATCTTGGCTAAGTGGAATATTTGGTCCCCCCGCCTCGGGAAAATCCAAAAGAGTCGATCTATTGATTAGTCGAGTTAAGGAGAAGGGGGGCCGCGTAGTCGTTCTCCATCCAGGAACAGTGTTGTCCCAGATGGTACGCCGACAGCGCTGGAATACGGACAACTTGGATTTTAGAGAAGGCTTGAAATTAAACAAGTTCGAGTCTTTCAAGGGTATCATGGACCTCTTGATAGAGCCGAGGCCGAAAAGGGGAGAGAGGAGAAAGAAGAGGAAGGGGAGAAGGAAGACGGAGAAGGAAGAAATAAATGTGGCGGACAAGGGGAAGGAAGAGGAAAATGGGAGGAATGAGAAGGGAGCGAGTCGGAGAGCTGATTTGGATCCCCTGAACGTGGTCGTTGAAGACTGTCCATTGTTGAAAGACCTTGAAGGGGCCATAGATAAACTGAAAGACAAGAAAATACGGCTAATACTCGTCTTCAGTCCACATTCGAAAAACGCATCTGTGGACGCGATTGAGAACACTATAAAAGTCCTTGAAGAGAACCCATGCAGCACCGTTATATTACTTAAATCTCAACCCACCAATATGCGTTTCCTAAAGCATATCCAGAAAAATGAGACAGGGCAAGCTTTGAAGTTGGAAGCGAAAAATTTGTCAGTGTCTTCCGTACCCGCCGCTATTGTGCTTGGACCATCAGTGAGATTTTTCAAGTGCTCTCGGCGGCATTTAGGATACATATGCAAGGGAGAGGGGTCATGTAGTAAATCTATGGCCCTCGCATCCTCCCTCTCTCGAGCTGCCCCTCTAACGGAGACAGTGCAAAATGCCTATATCCTGGTATCAGATGAAGATTTGCTAATGTCCTTGGGAAAGCTGAAAATCCACTCTAGTATCCATGATATAAAAATAGTTCACCCAGAGAACTTTCGTGGATGTGAGGCTTCAGTCATTACTGCAATGGATGTTGATGACGACTGGTTACTGGAAGTCATCTCTCGCTCCAGGACTCAACTCACCATCATTGATAACACACCAAATCATGAAAACCTTTGGAGGACCATGATGGAAGAACAACGTATGCAGACCTGGGAAGGCCCTTCTCCCAAAGACATTGAAGCTTACCCAGGAATTTTACTTAGACTAGATGAAAAGGAATCGTTTTTGAGAGTAAGTTTCTCCCCCTTCACCCAAGCCACGTTATCATCTCATATATATTTCATTTCCTATATAGTATTCATTCTTTTTATGTGTGATATCGATGATGTTCTTATGAACATAGAACTTCACCAGGAAGCTGATAGTACATAGAAATCATCTAATATACAAGGTGATTCCAAAGTCACTTACATTTTTTGTGCCGTATATGGTATCAATAGATGTATCTGCTCCTCTTGAGCAGTTTGGTATGGTATTAGTGTGGGGTGAAAGATACTCGGAAGAAAAACCGAAAAGCTGTAATAATTGGCTTAAATTTTATTGGCTCTTGGGTCACTCCTCAACAAATGGACCAAATGATAAGCACAACCATCTTCGATTTAGCAAAAAATTGGTATGCGCGTAGAGTAATTTATAAGAAAAATAAACTCCCCGCTTTTTTCTACTTTGCTCCGATCTCAAGATATATGCATTTCAGTGCCACCTATATCTGGCAAGGAGCGCCTATTTGAACAGGAATTGTGAGCCTATTTTTGCATGAACTTCTCTTTTATTTGAGATAAAAAGCTTCGTTATGGTGTCATTTTCTATGTGTTACTGCCGTCTTTAGATTGTTCTCAAGCATTATTCTGCAAAGCTAAAACAAGAACTTCCACATAATTAAACAATTTAATTAGGTTCAGTGACCCATACCTACGCTTGGAATTGTTGGGACTCGTGGTTCCAATACTTGGTTCCGAAAGTAATTTTGCCCTTCCTAGCGATGCCAAATTTGATTTTTTAATGTGATATTAACACGCAATTGCCTCATAAGATTCAACAATTTGACGGGAGGAACAGTGCACAGATGGCTGCGCTTGGAACGAAGGGAATGTGCTTTGTTGTGATGTGCACTGTCCCCAGGGCATATCTTTTGATGGTGAGAAGTCCTCGGAAGTTTTTGCCGCCTTCCTAGATATATTTTTTTCAAGGAGAAAGGGTAGAATTAGTAATATAGCACAATTTTGCTCAGAGAAAGCCGATCTTACAGTCTCGCTATAAAGGCTTTGTATCGAGGAGAAACTCTAATATGACAATTCTGGGGAAATGAAGAATAGGTGCTTGATTTAGGTTCCTAACATCAGGTTGGAAATCACTTATGTTCTCATGTTCTCATCTTCAAGGGTCTGCGGCCCTCGATCTCTTCAAACATGAGTCGAAATCTAAATGTTGGCCCTCTACGGGAAAAGGTTGTGCACCACTGCTTTAGCATGTTCTTGGGGTTCTCCCCCTTGGATAAAGGATGTGGAGAACTCAACGTTGATATGGATCCGTGTCCATGCAGGAACCAACCTGGAATGACGTCGGGAAGAGAATTGGAGAAGAAGCGGCAGGGAGAGAAGGCTTCCTCGACCAAGGAACCGGTAGAATCACTTGCCTTTCTTCCGAGACATGGAAGGTTCTAGACGAAGTTTTACCTTTACATCAGAATTACTCCCCCTTTGCCGATTGGGGATACGCATGGGATGGTAAGCGAATTCCACGTAAGATGCACGTTATTCCCTACTCATGGGGTTGTAGCAAGATACATTTTTCTCTGATGAAGATGCTGTTTTCCTTGTGCATTTCCAGTCCATATTCCCATCACTTTTCGTAAAGGCTTCACGAATTTTTTTTCCTACTTAAAACCGTCTGGCTCCTGATATCCCTTTTCTTTCCTTTTGAGAGAGGTAGGAGTGGCGTGATGGGAGGAAGGGGCGTAGTTAGTTCTAAATAAAAGGGGTCAATAAGGAAATGAAACATGTGGAATCAGTCTGTAGAAAAATACCATATGAGCTGTCGGGAGGAAATTTGCAGGATTTCATGTTTAATATGTGCAAAATGTCGCAAAATATTAAATGAAATCGGATGTTAACTTCCAGAGCAACAGTTTCTCTCCCGCCCGACGTCACAGAAGCAAGTGGCAAAGAGGTGCGACTGACGTCATATGAAGAGAAGTTTGATCTGGTTCTCCATTCTGGTCCACGACTACTCGCAGACGTGGATTCCATTGGTTTAAGGACTATTTTTTATCGAGTTGTCATAGACCAGAGGCTACAATTCCTCAATTCCAGCTCTCAGTTCGGCAAGTTATGTAAAAGGGGTTCGCGTTCAGCTTAAACTGGCTCCTTCAACTCGTCCATGTGCTGTGGTCGAAGGGGTTTAAGTATGGGGAATTGGAATGCCATTGATTTTCTGAAATGAAGTCAGAAGTGTTATTCTTCAAGTACTCATGTACAAGTTTGGCACGATGCGAAGTAGCACTATCCAAGATGAACATGACGGAGATTTTTTCTCTTCGATTCACAGTTATAGAAGGTAATTAAGGAGAACTACCTGGAGTTCTGTGCGAATAATTCCTCTCAATGCAGACAGTTGAACACATGACAACATTTTCATCCAGGGTAGTGGTCCTTCACATCGTGCCAAATGTGTTCATGAGAACTAGAATAATAGTATTCCTGTCTTCATTTGAGAAAATCAGCGGCTTTGCAAATCTCCAGACTTAAATTCCCTTGACATGGGAATGGCACATGGGAAGGAACCAGTTTATGCAGAACGCAATACCCCTTTCATATCACCTGCCTAACTGAGAGCTCGAGTTGAACAATTGTCATTGCCTCTTGTGTATGACAACACAAAAAGAAAATCAATGAACCAATAGAGACAAGAGCCTGTGAGCAGTAATGGACCAGAATAGATGACGTGATCAAACATGTAATCATTTGCGGTCAGTCGCACCTCTTTGCACACTAGTCTTTATGACACCACGCGCGAGAAAATCTATTAGTTTGGAAGTTAACAACCAATTTGATTATTTTATTTATTTATTTACCAACCCATATTGTACGTAATATCCCGCAAATTTCCTGTCGATGGTATTCTGTCAACAGGCTTGTTTAGATTCCGTTCTTTTTTGGTCACTCGGTTTTGTGTCGTTTTTCAGAATATGGCAGAAAGGGAAAACGTCTGATGAATTGCTACTTACGACGGTCACTCAATAAGTTATCTACCTGAATAAAAAAGAAACATCCGACGGGAAAAATAACACTAATTTTCAATGTAGTCACCTTTTAACTCAACACACTTGGACTGGATAGAAGGAGAGTTAAAGAAATATCTAGAAGAGCGAGGGAATGGAAAACATGTTCTCATGGATGAGGTTTCTATCACCCAAGGGTTCCAGGGAAGTATCTCCTCGGAAGCCCTTTCCAGACACTGGGAATGGATTGTGGACATGAGGAACCATGTGAAGTCCATCACTATTTCCTTCCGTCCTAATGACCAATCCTACACAAAAGACTTTCCCATCCAGGATGTGAAGCCCTGTGGTTACGAGGTAACTCTATTAGAGGCAGTGAAGAGAAATAGCAGAAAGGTCGCCGAGTTGTTCCTNCGATTTGTTTAGAAAACTCCAAGTTTTCCTTGCAGATGTCAGATCTGTTCTTCTTCTGAGCTGGAGTCAGCATTCTCGGGACCCATCGAGAACTGACTTTGGACATGTGTAATTTTTCATGAATAATGTGAATCACTGTGCCCTCTGAAATCCCCAGTTCATGAGCTAAAACAGAGACTTTGGTGCGACGATCCTACAGTATCGCACTCTCCAATTTGTCACACATTTCCTGATCAGAAGCCTCCACAGGGCGCCCCGACCTTGGGTCATCTTCAATTGACTCTCTTCCCCACTTAAACTGCTTGCTCCAAAATTTAACTTGGTAATAAGAAGGCGAAGACACACCATAAACGTTATACATACGTTCATGAATCTCCTTAGGTGCTTTCCCTTATTTGGTGAGGAATTTGATCACTGAACGATGTTCAGCTTTCGTCAAATCCCTGACACAGACTAAGGAAAATAAATTTAATGCTCTACCACTTTGAACGGACTTGAGCCACTGAGCTGATATAGTGGTGGGGCACTCACGAGACCTGTCGAGACATGTCACAGCAGGCACAGGCCTGTTGCTCATCCCTTTCATAATCAGGTAGATAGCTTATTGAGTGGCCCTCGTACTTAAGTAACCCTATACGAGGGGTACTTCCTTTTTTTCAGGATCTACTGAACTTTCCGGTCATTTCCGTTGCGAAACAGTCCTAGAGAATTTCTAATGGAATCCCTTTAGTTTTCGACACGTGAAAACCCTTTAGGATTCCTGTAAACGTTATTTAGAAATCCTTTAGGAATCCTTTAGGATCCTATTGAATTCATTTAGCATAGCATAGAATCATATGGGATGCCTTTGAGATCCTATATTTTACCTATAGGATCCTATAGGTTGCTTATGAGATCCTACATGATTCTATGGGAAAGTTATAGGCTTCCTTTAGGAATCCTACTAGTTTTTCATTTCTAACACCTATAGGACTTCATATAGGATCTTTTCTTCAAGGATCTGTTCTACTTATCAACATATGTTTCAAATTTTTCATAAATAAAAGTCCAGTTTTTTTTGGGAAAGACTATCTTTCCAAAGAGC
Source organism: Darwinula stevensoni (assembly GCA_905338385.1). Taxonomy (NCBI): domain Eukaryota; kingdom Metazoa; phylum Arthropoda; class Ostracoda; order Podocopida; family Darwinulidae; genus Darwinula; species Darwinula stevensoni. Next base: position 46,764 of record CAJPEV010000747.1, on the reverse strand, counting down.
ATAATTTCTAACCCTCCCAAGAAACACCTGCTCTTAACTCCGGGGACGAGATGGAGTTGACTTGCCCTGCGTTACTAGTTGTTTCTTTTTGTATCAGAAATAATGCTCCCGCCGAATGACCGTTGCAACACTTTTTTCCCCTAATGATGTATAAGGTGACCCAATAAAACCATACCAAACTTTGAAAAGCCATACCTTTATTAGTTTTTCTGAAACCACAATGTAATTTTGGCATATTGTAGTGAAAATATTGATAGTAAAATATGAAAACAGATCATGATACTGTAGTTTCTGGCTTAGAAGTTACATGACATTAGATGGTTGGAATTATAGTGTGCCAAAAACGAGCCCGGAATGTTTTTTTTGGGCCATCATAATTTTGGGTATTTTTTGTGCTAATAGGGTGGTTTAAAAAACCGCTCTACCGCTTTCCACGGGAAAAACACAGTTTCATGAATTCAGCGAAAAAATGCATTGGATAGGCTATCGATATTTCACTGTTAAAATGCGTTGAAAGGTTTGCCAGCTTTTTTTCAGCACTCTTGCCTGAATTGTGCAAAGCCCATAAAGAGGTGAATTAAAGATGCTTAGAGGTGGGCATTCCACCTCAAATGTGGTGATGGCCTGTGCTAGACCGTCTCAGAATTTAATGAACTTTTCAAATTTAATTTTTTAGGGGACAGTTGGATCCAGCTGATGCATAACAAAGAGGTTTACGAGTCTAACATTTTTTTCATGTCCGCAAGATGGCGCTGTATCCCGATAGAGGGCGCTATTTTTGACCTGGTGACTGAGGGTGATAACAAAAAACGCTCCATCGTTTTTGAAGGGAGAAAGCATGACTCGTGCATTATAATATTGATAGTCTTGATATTGGACGAATAGAAAATGTTCAAAAATTTGTCTGAGATTTTCTCAGAACAATTCTTTGAACTGTGCATAGACCATATGAACACGAATCATTCGTTCTCCCCTTTGAGAACAGGGGAGCTTTTTGTAGCCATCCTCGGTCAACGGGTCCACAACAGCGCTCTCTATCGGGATACAGCGCCATCTTGTGGAAAGAAAAAAAAAATTAAACTTGTGAACTTTTTTGTCAAGCATCAATTGGATACAATTGTCCTTTGAAAAGTTATAGTTGAAAAGTTCACTCAATTCTGAGACGATCGAGCAACTCACTTGAGGTGGAATGCTCCAACTTTAAGCACCTCTAATTCACCTTTAATTCTCCTCTAAATAAGCATTGCGCAATTTAGGCAAGAGTGCTGAAAAAAGCTGGCAAGCATTTTAACAGATCGTAACATTCAAATATCGATAGCCTATTATATTCAATTTTTTGCTGAATTCATGAAACTGTTTCTCCCATAGAAAACGGTAGAGAGTTTTTTAACCACCCTATATAAACACGCTCCAACCTGTTCATTATCTTTGTCGCGTTTGTCTGAACCCTGTGACTCGTGCACCAATTGGGAAGGGAAAAGGTTTTTTTATTATTTTTTATTAACATATTACTCCGGATGTCACGACCGACACCTTGGACAGACCCATAAACGAAGGTGTAGGCGAACATAATTCGAGGAGCTACCTTCTGTATTCCAAATGTAATCAATAATAAATAAAAATGTACGTGAATTTTCGAAACTTAAATGAGAATGCCTTCCAGAAGGGCAATAAAGGTGGAAAAGGAGGATATATATTAAGCCTTTCCCCAGGAGAACCATTCCTTTACCATGAAGGGGCAGATCGAATGCAATTCGTCTCTTTTCCCTCCCTTTAACCCTTAAAGGAATATTGTTGGCATGTGAGAAGAGGAAGCTTGGATTTTGGCAAGCCTTCAATGGTAATAAGACATGGTACCACGTACCTAATTCATATATTGATTATTAGAATCTGGATGGTATGTTTTATTCTTCTTTTTATCTCTTCATTACTGGAGAATCTCTTTCAAACACTTTCCCCAATTATTATCAGATGCTTCATAAAAGATACACGGAATATAGGAATTCACTAGTTTGCAGCCACCCTGCACATTGCTAACTTGTTGCACTAGGGTCCATCGGACCTAGAACGGTAGTGACGGGATGAAGGATTGATGCTGCTTCGTCCTTTCTCGTGCATGACAACAAACGCGGGGCAATCAATAAGTTCCAGGAACACCTTTGTAAGTTTGCAATCCCTTACCTGAGGGAAAAGTTAGTAATAGTATTTGAGAGAGCCCGTTTTTTAGTGTGCGTTCGGTACTAATTATTATACAGGTATTTAAACAGATCTTTCTTGCAGGTATGACCTCTGAGTGTGACCTATGTAAAAACCATTGGGAAATTTTGTAATTTTCTGACCATGAGAGTCTTGCATACATCAAGTATAGTCTATTTGACTTCCAAAGACACACTTGAGGCTTCGATGTGACTGGTCAAGGGGGAGCCGCAGTCATCAACCCCTTAAATGGACTCGCCGCATATGTGCGGTCTGGCACCTACCTTCTCTCAATGGAATCACCGCATATATGCGTTCAAAAGTTCCCAGTTAAGGGGTTAAATATCACTTATGTTCTTCACTTGAGACATGAGCTTTGTTTCGACTACAACCTTTCCTGGGAAATGGCTTTCCTGGGATTCAGATAGTTAATTATCGAGATGTCATGTTTCCCAGGATAACCTGGCTCAACTGTCTCGACACTAATCCCAGAGTAGACAGGTTATCTGGGGTGATGAATCTCGCTGGTCCGACTGAGTGCCATTTTCTGGGAGTCAATTCGTTCATGGAGATGTATTTAATGACCGGGAGTCCTAGATACACCTTCGTGCACTCTCAGTTGAGAAGACCAGCAAGATAGTGTAAGATTAATTCGGTAGAATGCCATAACCCCTATATGCCTTGCAAAATCTCAATGAGCTATAGAATGGGTGGTTTCCGCCAGCCTTCTAGTCCTTCGTTTTCTATAGGTATTTCTTCAGCGACTCGAGTTTGTTTTGAATTTCAGTAGGGGTATTTTTAATCACACTTTTCGCAAGTTCTTTGGCAAGGAGAACCTACGCTTTGCTATTCCGTTGCATGCCATGAATCATGCTTTGAATATTAAAATCGCGAAATAGAAGCAGTAGAGTTTGCACATCTGCACATCTTCCTCACTCTAAGCAATACGAACACTCACTGTGAAAAGGAAAAAAAAGAGAGGACGGCAGCAGAAGGAAGAGTTCGGCACGCCTATCAAATGATACTCACCCCACTAATGCGTTTCGACTGAGATCTGAACCTGGGACAGTCCCAGAGCGACCCTGGGATTGAGCGGTTTGCCCGGCGGCGTTTCTCACAGCGGGAGGTGAAAGTAGGTGTTTCGACTAATCCCAGAAGCTGAATATCCCAGGGCGATACCAGGATAACGTCTCAGTCGAAGCAAGGCTATAATGAACGGAGGGATTTTCCTTGAAAATCAGGGTTACCGACTTTCTTTCGTTAAATAGGGTGAAGCGAATCCCAATGCATCTCTCTCAGCTGACTGAAAGTGGTTGTCCTTTATCTGACAGCAATGAAACGTGTCGTAAACCTTTAGCCCGCCGATGACCTACCATAGGCCAAATATACCCATATCTTTGACTTCTTGCCTCTCACCTCTCCATCCAAGTATTTTGTCCTTAACCAAGTGTGTATATTTTAGTAGACTATACGATCAATGCTGAACTGGATATTCTTAAAGACCTAAAGAAAATTACTGTCAACCATGACTTTTAGTAGGTCATCATGAATTTCCTTGACTGCACAATTCAGCAGTGATCGTAATTTGATGTATGCACAACTTTGAAGGTTCAGAAAATTGCTAGCTTTCCCAGTGGCTTTTTCATCAGTCATTCTCAGAGGTCATATGTACGAGAGAGATCCATTTAAAATATTCCTCGTTAGTACCAAACAAACTTTAAAGAATATGTTTCAAATGCTATTACTAACATTTCCCTCAGGTAAGGGATCTCAAGTTACGATGGTGTTCCTGGAACTTATATACTGCCCCTCGTATACTTCAGTTGTCGATGAGGTATTCCTCCATGAAATGCGCAGGAAAATCGAAAGGGATTCTTGCTCATTTCAGCCATTTCTTCGAGTAAGGTCCGAATGTAGAAACCCCGTTGAGGGGAGACGAAGGGGTTTTCAAGCTAAGGAGCTATTGATATTTTTCTCCCATGGGTTACATGTATTCTTAACCCCCTCAGTAGGGAATTTCTCGGATAAAAACTACCACAGGAGTCAGAAATAATTTTCGTGAGAATAGCAACTGACGTTTTCGTAAGAGATGTACCACTCTTTCTTGTATATACGCCTATTTCGAGTTTTTATTTCATATGTAACTCAATTGAAATATAACAAGTCGCAAAAATCTGTCAATCCACCCGAGGAGAATTTTGCATGACTTCTACACAGCTCATATCCCCTGAAATGGTTAAAGGACCCCGAAATGAAGGGTGTTTCATCATTCGGACATGAACCTCTAAGTAGACCTCCCAAAATATATTCTCTATTCCGATGTGTTCTTTAACTATTCGTTCATTATGTGCATGCCAATAACGGTTTCCACTTTCTGAACGGTAGGAAAAATATTATGCGCTCCCCAAATCGGAATGTAGCCATCGTTATGTAAATTCGGGGTTGAAGTTACGAGTGGGACACGGAGCAAGAGGCTCGTCATGAAAGTTGAGCATACGTAGCTGATTCATCACTGAAAAACAATTATTATTCAGAATGTGTCCAGGCATTATTTGCTTATACTAGCGGCCTATTGCCGCAATTGCGGTCTTCTTCCCGTAGAAATACTTTTTTTGTCACAGCTCATCACCTAAGAGTAGTCTTAGCCTGGTTCCTGCTGCCAAACTTTGATACGTGTTACATCTGCCACTGTGCGAAAATTACAACCAAAATCAGTTCAACATTAGTAAAGTAAATACAAATCCAAGGAATCATGAAATACCAGGAAGCGGGAAACGCGTGGGAACGAAGCGGAAAGTTCATATCATAATGAACTAAATTAGTATCGACGAACGGACTTGACAGACAAAAAAAGTGCTTCTTTAAGGACCACATGGTCCTGTCCTAGATCTAGGTCCTGTCCTAGGTCCTAGATGACTGTTAACAACAGTTTTCCCCTGCTTTGGTCCATCGATAACCTGAATCATCTGCGAATACTCTGAGAGAACTCGCGAGCAGGCAGCGTACAAATGACAAGCATGGATATTGGCTCCGTAAGTAGTAATCTGACTTGATCAAATGTCTGTCCCTGAAATTTGTTCATAGTCGCACCATAGGTAAGCTCGATAGAGAATTGACATTGGCAAAGAAGAAATGGTATGTTGACTTGGGTTGACGTGTCTTGTAAAACTCTAGGCAGAAAGTGAACGCAGTCAAAAAGTGCATCCGTCATCACTTCAACTACTATGGGTGTTCGAATGAAATGGAGACTTTTAGTCCCCTCTCTTAGACTAAGAGTAACAGCCATTACCCCTTTTTAATCTAAACTCCCCTAGTATTAAGACATTTGCAGTCAGGTCTCTCACATTCATAGGCGTGTCGTTGCAAAAGTCTTTCCCAATCATACAATTCCGTACACGCAAGAGGATTATCATATTTTTAGGATTAGGACGTGCGGAAAAAGACCCCGAGTATTGAGATTGTTGAATAATTGAAACGGAAAGGTGGCCTGCCGAATTGGTGTCATCACCACCATGATTGTTCTTCACAATTTTGGTTATGTGATGTGAGCACAATTCGCCTTCCAATTGCAACGACACGTCCTCATTGACCAAACTGGAGTGCTTATTCCTGGGACGCAGAATGAGTGAGTTTGCTTCTCATTTCGGCATCGCAGACCCTATGTCGTTGCCTAAACCGCTCGTTCAATTTATTATCTGCAATATAATCGCCTGGTAAACCCACAATGAGGTCATATGGATAGCCCACTAGACCTCACCTGATTTTTAGAAGCAGTAAGGAACATTATCGATAATGTCAACAGCATTTGCACTGAAAGGAAGCGGACGCGTTTGTGCTGTTTTCCTGTTTGTTAAACGCACGAAAATTGCGAGCGTTTTCATCAGAGAAAACTCCAATGGGTTCGAATGGAACACCGTAACACGATCATTACAACAACCTTGCCGAAGTTTACCTTCCTCCACTTCGAAAGGATATGAAAGGCAGTGCCCAACAAAGCATTCAACATGCATAGGGTCACGATCAAGCAAAATGGCTGGAATGACGTTAAAGGTTCGCCGCGTACACGCGCTGCTCACTGCGCAGAATTAAGAGCCTGATATTTCTCTGCGATTGAAGCACCTCTCCTCTGGGCATTAATATCTTCAATTGGCTTATAGGTCAGTGCGGACCTACCCAGCCTCGCCGCTTCCCTTACGCGGGAGCATCATAACACAAATTGTTAAGCTGTTTAGCACACCCCAATCGACTTAGATCCTGCAAAGTCAAAGGCTTGTATGCAAAATCAATTTGCAAGGACGAATCACGAAACGCGCCTAGCCTATGACATGGAAAGGAAAGGCCTATCAGCTACCAAGCCTATGATCTAGAAAAGGAAAAGCATATAGGCCTAGGGGCTACCCATCCTATGTCCTTAAAGGGCAAAAGCTTTACAGGGCAGAGGTTACACCTACCATGAATCTCCTTGGCGTATTCTAATATAGTATGGATGGTATGATCCGGAATTTTGTTCACCCCTTAAATCTTCTCTTTCCAGAATGGGCAGGGGAAGCAACACAGATTGAAGCTGAGAAGAAGAGGAAAATCATGAATTTTCTGAAGGAGAATGGTGTGCAGTGGGAGCCAGAGATTTACCCCCCCGTGGTCCTGAACATATACTGTAATGGAATAGGACTCCTGGAGTCCCTTTCCCTTACTCTCACGGGATCATTACTGCATCTTCCTCTCCTCAAAGTCTGTCCCTGTCTTTCTTTTCCCCCTCTCCCGTCATTTACCTTTTGTGTTGAAAGAGAAAGAAGTGCAAACGTCATAATTTTGAGATAACGAGGTAGAGAGAGAGGGAGAGAAGCTGAAATACGATCATGAAATGAGCATTCCTCATAAGTAGCATGCAAAGAAAACCCAAGCGTAGAAAGGGGATTGCAGGGGATTTATCTTGCGGCGATAAAAAGACGAAAAGGCATCGGACAAGTAGCGAAATGTCTCTGGACTTGGGATGGACAGCCATTCAAGAGTTCAGGTATCCCGTACTTGAAAGGACGTCAGGGAATGTCATGGATGACGTCATTCATGACATATGTAGTTATAAATCGCTTGAGGAAGGCGTATAAGATGGGATGTGAACTTTCAACCCTTCTCCCAGGAACTTGATCGCGACGCGTAACAGCCAACAATACACGACTTGGTTGTGGTATGAGCTTTGGTACAAAGTATTGAGATTCGTTTGAGTCAGTCTTAATTAGTTCGATGGCAGGTAACTCAATATGTTAACTGAATCAGGCACCTAATATATTCAAACCTTGATGGGCAATATGTTACTCCAAAAAACGAGGTAGAATGAACCTCACTACTGTGAAGAAAGAATTTCAGATTTTTCAGAATCAAAGATGAGCTTCTCGAATTTGTTTGACAACATATCCTACCCTGTAACTTACGACATGTTTTCAGTAGCTTTCAATAGATGCATCGAACCAGGGGGTGTCTCTTTTTATCTCACCAAGCTGACAGTTTCAGCAAAAAGGTTCAGTGAAAAGTTCAGCTGCAAGCCTTGAAATTTCTCATTCATTGCAGGGGCTAAAATCTGAAGGAAATTAATGAAAATGGGGTAAATAATGATTATCAAATTTACTAAATGGCACTATAGCTGTAAATGGCTGAACCGAATATGTTCCCAGATTGGTTATCGATTGCACATTATATGCATTGAGATCTTTAGACGCCCCCCTCTCCCTCATTTCATCTCAGGTCCGAGACGCAAATGTAAACTGTCAATCGAAAATCTTGAACTTCATCGCCAAAAAATCTACTCACATTTCGGTCTTGCTCAAACCAAGGTCACCAGAAGTCCTTGTGGACAGAATGTTGAGTATTAACAAATATTGGTCATGGATATAGTGTCACAGTTGGAGAAGTCTAGTTTAGTGTAAACATTCTCTTATGACTCATTTTCCAGTGTAATACCGATAGCATGAAACTAGGGCTTCTTGACAGTTGACATCTTCCCAACCCATCAGAGGAGACTTTAACTGGTAACTTTCGCGGAGAGATGCATGAAAAAGTGATAGGAAAATACATTTTGGTAAGCATCATAGTAGGAAGCTCTTCAGGAGGAAAGTCTGGTCAAAGACTTGTCTGTCATCGACTGCCCAACAGAAACAGTTGTCGAGTGACCTGAAGCAAAAGAGGATGCCCAACATAATGCTATTTGGGCCCTTAAATTGAATTCAATGAATCATATATCATTTGAAAGGGTGTCCTTTGTAAAGTAATGAATATCACTTTTACACTAATATGAAAGGATTGAAAAAGTTAGGTTAGGTTATGGTAGATTAGGTTAAAATGAAGTTATTTTGCATGAGTTTTTCATCAGAACACATCCTTCCAGTAGTTTTGTGGGAAGGAAAATATAGACTACCAAGAAAAAAATCACAATTAAAATACAATTTAATTTTACTTTTTTGAATTTTGCAATTCATCGAATGTACATTATTCTTCTCTATCATGAATCATACATGCAAACTTCTTTACTAAATTTCCCAAGTCCTAGCCAAAGTTCACCGATTACTTCCAAAATGATATTCTACGTTTTTGACTATGTGGGATTCATTTATTGGAAGCCCCATTTGAAAACAGTAAAATAAGATAACTTAACCAAACCTAACATATCTTTTTGAAACCCTTCACATTTGGGGAAAAAAAGATACATTTTATGCTCCCAGGTGAAACGGATTAAATGAATATTAATTTCATTAAAATTGGTTTAAAGCCAAAAATGGACTAACCTAACATAACCTAACCTTAACCCAAATATAACCTAACCTAACTTTTACAAATTGCTCAGATTTGAAAAAAAGGATTTTTTACGTTTGGCTTAGGACGCCCTCTCGAAATATACTCATATATTTGAAAACTGTTTAAGGTCCGAAACTGGGCATACTTTTTGGAGTGATGACTGAAAACCATATTCCGAAAGTACAGAAGTACTTTTATAGTAAGTATATTTATAGTTGCATGAAGCCTTGGGATTAAATGGTTTCTTATGTTGAAATAGTTAAGGAAATTAATTTGATATGTTGTCAATGTAGTTTTACCCTAAGTAGTTTCAGGTCATAGATGCTTAAACCTTTTTAGAACATGGTTCCATTTAATTGCATCTATTTTGCAGAAAATTCTAGGCGAAGGCGATCTCAAGGGCACTCTTCATATTATCCAGCGAGGAGCAGAGATTTTTGGAAGACCAATTGTTCTCATTGGAGAAAAAGTATCTGGTGGGTCTCACCATTTTAGGATTTACCTTTCAGGAGTCAGGAGAGTTAGTGATATCAAGAGGCGATTTCGCCCATTTCGATATCACGTGTCGAGGTCGAGCGTTCCTTAATTTTAGGGTAGGCCTAACCCTCTTGAAGCTAAATATTTTTGTATTTTTGTATTTTTTTTTTT